>JAVSBS010027785.1:126248-187370 GCA_033124195.1 Coracias cyanogaster | reverse complement strand
GGCAGGAGGACCTCTCTTGACCTACTTGCTACTCCCCTTGTAATACACCCCAGGATACCATTGGCCTTCTTGGCCACAAGGGCACACTGCTGGCTCATGGTCATCCTGCCGTCCACCAGAACCCCCAGGTCCCTTTCTCCTACACTGCTCTCCAACAGGGCAGTCCCCAACCTGTACTGGGTTATAGTTGTAAAATGAAACAATTTATGCAGATTTTTCAGATTTTTTTTTTATACCAATGATTAAAATTATTGTACAGTAGCAGAATTTGCCCTAGAACTTACTCCCTCAAAGTTGTGTTTCAGACCTGTACTCTCAAAATTCATTAAAAAGGATAACACATAAAAGATTAAGAAAATATTAACAGAGTTAAAGCAGCAAATGGAACTTTAAAATGTAATATGAAGGAGGAGCTAACTGTCTCCCAAGCTACTAAACATTTCTAAGATACTATGCAGTGAAATGGAACCAACCTTGATACAAAATTTAGAGTACAACCTGGTTTTAGATACTAATACTCTCTTCCAACAAAAAAAAAAAAAAAAAAGAACAAATACACATACGGAACAGGGAAAGTTCTACAGGTAAGGGTGTAAAAGAGTGACCATTGCAGTTCTCTATTTACCGTATCATCTAACATAGCTAAGTAATATTCCCAAGAACCAAAGTCTTTCAATAGCTGCTACCACACAGGCATAAGATGAAAGTTGTACAAGTATTTATTGGTATTTTTGCAGCCCTTCAGTCCAGTCTTTCTATGGTGTTTTTTTTCGGGGGGATAAAGGGCTTATTTTATGTTCGTTTTTTTTTTAATATAAGGAATACCCATATATGGATTTACAGACAGAGACAAAGACACAGGGTTAAACAATTATTATGAGAATCTTGCATCACATATTACTCTCAGATTATGCTACTTCCTGTAATACAGGGGATTTCCTACAATTTTAGGAATCAAATCAAGTTTCAGGCCTCAGTGGAAAGGCACACTACTGCAGAGGGCAATGCAAGGCTCCTGCCAGCCCTAGCTGGCCCTTTACCGTTGCAAATGCACCCTTTCTGTGTGTAGGACAGTCACTGAGACATAGCAATGACAGATACATTTATACATTCATCGGCTTAAGCTGCAGAAGCAAATAACTGGGGGGGAAATATGTAGGTAATGACCTATAAATTCATCCCTAACATCAAACAAAATGATGGGATGAGAGCTTTCTGCATTTTCTCCTTCACCTGTACCCCTCCAGAAAATACACTGACTTGAGAGGAACAATCTTAACTTGCTAGCAGTGTCTGAAATTCATATTAATGGACTGCAACTTGTTTTTTTTATTTAAGCCATGTATTACAGTTTGCTTTTCCAATTTCTCCATTGCTTTACATTCCACTTTATATGTACCACTAATGAGGAGACAACTTTTTAAATTAAAAGCATTAATAAAATGCTGCTTGTAGATATTTTTAAATTAAAAAAATGTCAAATATAAATAACCATCGGGGAATCCAAATAGTTACTCCTTTTATTTCAGAAAGCTTACAGCAAATGAACTATTTCTGGAGAATTAAAGGTATAATCCTCTACCAATGCACTGAAAAATACTTCATGATGTTTGTGTTATATTGATATCTGATGTATTTTTTTATACTGTATGCCTTTGAGCCATTGATACCCCTCTTATAAAATAACATAATTGCACCCACTGGATGTAAATGCTATTGGAACTTGTTTCTATTTCCTTTTATGTCCTCCCTTTGAGTGGATACTAAACCATGGCTTGCCCAACTGCTTAGCATAAATGAAACTTAGAAATACCATTCCTTGTGGTCACACTCAATGTGTAGGTTGATCCCTGTAGATGACGAGAGCCCTAAATGTTCACGCCCAAGTTTAGAGACGTTAAGAGTCCTCAGTTGCCCACTTCCCCTCCTGCACTGGCCCTAGATATTAAGGTAAGTGCTCTCCTGGCACAAGACAATAATAATATGCTGGTGTATACTCTCTTCTTTGTTACACCAAGTTGCACTGTCCCTTCTGTTCTCTTAAACCTTTTGTACGGTGATTTTGACAGTCAAGAGGTAGACTCATCTTTAATGATTATTATGTACCAACACAGCACTCAGGCAAAAGCAGTGCTTTCTCTAAAGAGCCATCAATCTAGAGAAAACATTTTGACAATTGGGTTCAAGTATAACAGCCAAAAGGCAGAGGCCTAACCTTTTAGAAGTGCCAATTTAAAAAAAAAACAAAACAAACACAACACAGCTGTGTTTCATAAGAGCATATTCAAGTACTAGCAAAATAGAAAAGACAACTAATGATTAGTAACAGGAGAAAATGATGGATGTGATGTGAGAGGGAATGAGAACAGGGGAAATATCAAAGATAAGAGCTATACAATCAAAATCAGGAGGACAAGAGAAGACAGAAGATGAATTAATATGCTTATCACAATCTCTTCCCATATTTTCTGGCAGAGACTAATATTATAAGAAAATGAAAATAACTGAAAAAGTTTATCACTTGGAGGGACTTCTCATGAAAAAGCTTTGTCATAGCTAGTTTTTTCTTCTGAAAGATGTCTGAATAATTGGCGGATAGAGTGTGCATTTGTATATTTGTATAACAAAATACTAGGTATAACTGAATTACAGCTAAACAGGTGTCAGGACTCCAAAGGCACTAAGAGGTCTTACTTGCCATGACCCTATCGACTGGATGGACTCATTTTTTAGCCTGGTCTCCAGCGCAGTGTCTGGCCTTGCGACGTTTTTCACCTGTATGGACTTTCTGGATGGTCCTGGATTTATCTTATCACCTGGGCCATCAATGGACCCCATTTCTACCAGCTGGCTCTGCCCCACCAGGCTCAGCCCCCACAGAATGGTGCCAGATGGCACCAGTTCGCCCTCCCATAGGGCATTTGTGGATCCCCAGCAGCAAGTCAGCGGCCAACAGTTCTTAGTATGATTGTGCCAATTTCTCTTTTCAGGGACACTCTTTGTCCCAGTTTTCAGGTAAGCTCCAGCCTTGCCTAACTAGCTATCAAATGCATCTCCCATGAAGCAATAAACACTGAACAGATAGTGCCAGAATGATCTACAGGTGTAAATATTACTGACACAATCACCCTAATCCCCAGATACCTCTAACCCTTTTCCCTTGAATGTCTAACTGATTATCCATGCAAAACTCTGAACAACCATTCCCAGCATTTTTTCACCCTCAAGATTGCCATTTTTGTTTCAGGAGAACTTGTATGTGCCAAAGTTGCCCATGCTTCCCAGCAGTTGTGCAGAAAAGCACATCCCTTCATGCACACCAAGGTAATACAATTAATGGTGTATGTTAAGCATTAACACTAAGGCAGCACTACAGCTTTTTCTTTCTGGGAGAATGACATTTGATAGCAATATCACGGAAAAAAAATAAAAATGGAACTTTTTAGAAACTGTTTTTTAGTATTATTTTCTGTTTGTTAAAAGATTAAATCCAAACAGAACAACCCTCCATTAATGATGACTTTCCATTTTGCATAAAAGTATGATTATGTCCCTAAGACACCAGGAAGATGTATTATTTCCTTATCTAACCAGTGGGTTCCAATGTATATAGCTACACAATTTTTTCAGAGACTTGCACTAAGTATGCTGGCCTCACACACACATAACAATGACTTGCTGCTAGACAAGACTGTACTTGAATTTACACAAGTTCATACTTTGTTATTATCACAAGCACCAGCCATTCAACATCAAAGGCACCTTCACTGAGGATTCAACAAACATTTATCTTGAAGAAGAAACTCTCCAAGTACATTAATGAGACATATTAAATATGCTCAACAGCTAAAATGGGAACGAAACTCTCCAGAACTTCAGAACCTTGTTCATTATTATCAAAAGCACATTAGCACCACTTGACAAACTTTTAAGTGAGTATGGGGGGCTGGTGTCACAGAGTAATTTTTTGAAGCAAAACATATTCTAATTGAATCAGACAAAAACCCCCTACTTATAATTTGATTCACTATCTTTCATAAACAATTTTACTTTCTTACCTTTTCCCTTTGCTCACTTAATTACCGAATTGTTTTAAGAATGTATGAAGATCAAAAGCTGATATTACGGTACTTTGAGCTGCGAAAATCAAAGACAATTGTAAATAAAAGAGGATAAAAATATAGCTTTTTGCTTCCAAAAATAAAATAAAATATATTTTTAGAATATGTTTTTTTCCCTGCTTAAAATAAAATTAAGTGTTTAGGAGTGGTGTAAACAACAAACTGTACTGGATTCTTCAAAACAATCACACCCACCCGATACAAAGCATAGCACAGATAGGTACAGAAGAGCTACAATGTGAAGCCACTAAGGATATTTTACCATGGTGCAGCTCTTGTATACCTCCACTTTTTTCAAAGGCTAGAAGGCTTATATACAAAGTCATGATGGGGTATAACACTATCTAGATTAGAGCAACTCACGTAATTTTAAAGGGCAAAGTTTTACCTGCACTAAATCAATAGAAAATCTGACAATAGCTTCTATCGGATTTCCCTTCTAGCAATTTTATCTTTTCAAAATTTTAGTCTGCCTCCTAGAACATGTGGAAAAAACATTAAATGTAGGTGGAGTTATGCCTGCATATTCCTTATTTGCTCACCACCCATTTGTGTCACGTTATTAGGGTAAGCTAGAGAAAGACATACACTTTCTGTTCACAATAGTATGTGCTACCTCATCCCACAAGTCAGAACTAACTGGCAATAAATAATACTTTATTCAGAAGTCTGTTTACCTGTAGTTTGAAAAATCTTTATGGTATCTGATTTCTTTATGACAGTACTATAAGGGCACTGATGAGTAGATAAAGCTAGTTCTTAACACAAACTCTGGGAAAAATAGTGCCGTGAGTAAAATACCGAAGAGTTCTCATACAGGAACAAATGTGTGAAACAAGTCAATGTTTTTCATATGAAATGTAAAAAATGCAATTGATTTCCTACAAATACCACTAACATATCTTTGACAGACTGCAGCTTCAAGTAGCTTCTTCAACTGGTGGGTAGCAGTCTAGCAAATACTACTTTTGAAAGAAATTGCATCCCAGACTGCTAACAGAGGGCCAGCTCCCATTGAGGGACTAAGCCTGCAAGGAGCTGAACCTCTGAACAGAGAAACATTTTGTGAACACTTACACTGCTTTAACATCTGGAGGACACTGAGCAAAATAGTATGAAAGTACCACTGGTTGCCTGAGGCCTCTCTCCTTTAGGGGGAGAAAAGCAAAGTTAGTATTGCCAGACAGATATACCCTGCAGCTGAAGTTAGAAAAAAAATCAAACAAGAGAAGAAAGAAATTTTAAAAAAATAAATAAATAGACTTGCTCTTGGAGTGAGAAGTCCTATAAACTATGAGTATTATTTCTGGATGTAGAAACACTGCAGAATTGAGCAGCACATGGGCACTTACAGTGCTTAAGAATTGGGATGCAATGAAAAAGTGAAGCTAATGCACAAGGTGGTAGCAGAAACAGCATCCTGTAAAATATTTGAATCAGGTTGACAGTGAATTTTTGATTGTATCAACTACTAGAAAAACCTATTTACTGCTGGGATTCTAGACTATATTTCTTTATATTCTGTTTTGCTAGCAATCCAGGTAAATCACCTTATTTCTTTATGTTAGAGATATATACTTGCCTCTTCCATCAAAAAAGTTTAATATAAATGAAGCTGCTTACCTTCCACTAAAAGTGAAGTATTCAGCCTGTAGATAAATATCTTTGTGAGGAAAGTTGTATGGTAATAGCTTCTATGCCATAGTATTATTTCCAATTAATAACAGCTTTGTGAGTAGACATACAAAAACCAAAATAAAAAGCAAATTGTAGGTGTTTTATTCACTTGCTATTTGCATGCATTTCTATCGGTAAAACAACTCAAAGCAATTTAATAAAGCTATAATTTAGCTCTCGTGTCACACTGTGCTTGATCCAAATGTTTTACCCCAAACCACTTTTTAGGCACAAGCAGCATGGAAAAACTAATAGCATATTCAAATACTGATAATGTCCCAAACACTGCATTTCAACAACACAAATGTCCTAAATTAACACCATATTCATTTTAAGTAGAATTTGCATTTCAAAGCATTTTTGCTCAAATTGTATGATTTTATGTAATTTCTTATCAATGACTAAAGATAAAAGGAAATGGAAAGGTTATATGTAAATTATTAATTATATAAAGGAAGAAAGTATGCTTAAATTATGTTAGCTTCATGTCAGCAAACAACAAGCCATTCTGAAAGTAATGGAAAGATAACATATTGTCCATCTTCAGGACAGACAAATCATCTCTCATAGGATACAGGAAAGCAAGAATGACTCATGAAGATGCAGTATTCTACCTTTGGTAAGTTCCGTAACATGTGCTAAACAGTGCTGTTGTAAAAAATGTGTATGTGTATTTTAAAGTATTGGTGAAACTCATTCAGCTAAAGGAGAACCAGGATAATTGAAAAAAGGCATTACAGAAAAAAGAACAATCCCAAACAATAAAAAGGCATTCAATTTCTGATCTCTATATCGTTTTAAATTTTATTCTCAAATAAGATATCTTGCTTTGCCTGGCACTCTTACATAGAAGCCGTACAATTGGACAAAGAAAGGGAGGTGAGGTCTAGAACAATTGATCCAGCTCCAATCATGAAATCAAAAGATACAAACAGTAAAGTAAAAAATAAATAAAATCACAGGGTGGTTCACTCCGTCAGCTGGATGGACATCAGGGATATGAACTTAAATGGTATAAAATGTATGGGTCTTGTTTTGACCCTGATTTTCTTGTACTTAAGATTTTGCAAGTTTTAACCATGGCACACAACATCAGTGACATCAAAGGCTGCATTTATGCATATAAGATTTATAAAGAAGAAAGCTGATACTTAAAAGCCTCTTGAATGGAAAAAAACAACTGAACTTCAGGATAATTATTTGCCTTTACTGTCATTTGGGACACAGTTTTGCAAGGAAAGTATAAATATCAAATTCACATAGATTTTAAAATAGTCTTTAATGAGGAAGTACAAGTACCATTACAGCACTATTCCAGATTGTGCTGCAACTTTGTATCACCTAGCAGTAGGCAGTCTAAGTTGTGGATGCTCCATCCCTGGAAGTGTTCAAGGCCAGGTTGGACAGGACTTTGAGCAACCTGATCTAGTGGAAGGTGTTCCTGCCCATGGCAGCAGGGGTTGGAATAGGGGATCCTTTAAAGGTTTCTTCCAACCCAAACCATTCTGCAATTTTATGATAAATAAAAATGGTATTGGTATGTAGAAAATACCTCTTCCTGACTTCTACATAAAGCGGGTTCCTTTAATCATTAAGATCATATGGTTAAAAAAGACTTCAGGAGACTGCCAAGAGACCAAGAGGACCCTGCAAAGGCGTATCTGTCTTCTAATTTCTGTCCTGTATTTGCCTACCCAACTCTTAAAGCCTTTCAATGACAGAGTCTCTCCAGAATCTCTAAGACAATCTAATCCAGAACTACACTAATCATTATAATTTTTTTTCATTGTGTCACCTGACTGTTCTTTGCTGCAACATCTATGACAGATACAGCAAATGCATTATTCTATTCCCTACCTCCAAAAAGCTGCTACCACATCTCTCCATGCTCTTCTTTTACACTATTTAACTATAGGCAGCTATACTTTCCAGTTGCTTTCCTCTGAAGATTTCCAAATGTTTCTTGCGCTTTTTGAACTGGAATCTCAAAACTAGATACAATGGTCCATTTAAGGTCATACCGAGTAAAGCACATGAGTTAGATGCTATAAAGTTATTACTTCTACTAATCTCCATCAGTAATATATTCCTTTTTTGTTACTAGGTTCCTGTCGACTTGCATTCAGCTTGTGAACCTTTCTAAGTCATCGATTCGATCTGAAGAATTGTTGCAGAGTCAGCTGTTTCCTCATGCTGTTTCTGTGAAGATGATTATTTCTACCAGGTAAAAAGCTTGTGTTCACCAGTATGGATACTCTCCACAACTTGTAAAAATTATTTTGAAATCTAATCCTGCCTGCAACACACTTGTGAGCAGCTCCTAGTATCTGCAAACTTAATAGAAGCATTCTCCAATTGCATAACTTCGGTAATTAATAAAAACACTGACATGTTCTAGACCTACACCACATTGTTGAAGTTAACTAGTAGTTACTGCAGTTAGCTACAATCCACATATAGTTAATACCTCCTTTTACTGATAGAACATCTAAGTATATTTTTCTGGCCAGTTTTGCACCTACCCCACAGCTACATAATCAGGCAATGCTTCCTTGCCTTTCCTATTATAGTATCATGTGATAGACTTTTTAAAGCCTTTATAACACCAAACTGTACAAGCATCAGACACTTTCCATTCAAAGGACTTTTATCCTACCTTGGAAGAAAATAAAATTATTTTCATGTGATTTAGTTCACGAAAAAACATCTAGGCTTTTAATCTTTGTTTTCATAGGTGCTTACAAACAGCTTAGTTTTTGTTGAAGGATGTTTCTGGGAATTTACTGACCGTAATTCTCTGGCTCCTCTTCTCCTCCTTTTCTACCAAAATGATTTATGTTCATTGTTTCTTGTGAATTGGCAGTATAAAGGATGTTCTAACCAAAGGTGAAACTTGGACATTTAATGCATGGTTGATCCAGTCATTAACAATATTAACAATGTGGACTTGTTTTCCATGTGAATGGGGAAGAGGACAAGTTCAGGAATATTACTAATGGACACTGTTAAAGTATTAAATCAAAACGTGGTGTGTCTGATATTTGCACGTGAGTCACATAAGCATGGGTCTGGTAGTTTTGTAACATGCTCCCACTGTTCTGGCAATATTACTCCTTAACTTTTTGAAGGCATAACTTATTATGGTAGGTAAAACGTAGTGCAGAATCAGTATTGTACATCATTAACATACTCAGAAAGCATAAAACCCTAGAAATGGGTGATCGGTTTTAATTAAGCTGAAAATGAAATACATGTGAGGTATTCCATACTTTCATAATGTACTTTATCAAATATTTAAATATGTATTAAATATAACACATTAAAATAACAGACTATATTTCACAATGTTTGTATCGCTGATTAGTAGCAATGCACCCAGACAAAGAGAGCAATTCAGTCCATTTCACTCACTTTTCTTGCCTAAATGGACAGATGCCTAAATAAACTACGTAGGGGCAGAATTATTGGGGAATAAAGCAAAGCAGTCGTGAGAAAAGGCTCCCCCAATTAATAGCAACAGCATCTATAATGAAAAGTAAATAAAGGAGACCTGTACAACTGATTCCGTTCTACTGATGGGGGGAACTGATGGCCCAAGAAGTGAAGCGATTTCCACAAGGGTACCTAACAACACCAGTAAGCAAATGACTGTCTTCCAAACCCAAACCTCTCCTGACTGGGACGTGCTATTCCCTGCTTGCCTCCTCCGGTAGTATTGCTGATCATGGCTTCACAAGTATAAAACAGAGAAGCTACAGCTATTTAGACATGATGAGTTTAATTAATGGGGATTTTTGAAATGTACATGGAGCACAGAAAAAAAAGCTGAAGCTACAGGGTTCATTGTGGTTTTATTTTTGTTAATTTCATGTGGGTCAATTGGTTGTTAAAGCAGTCTAGATTAATTTACTGATGTTACAATTTAACTTCCATGGTGCCCTCAATCCAATAAATTCCAACCAAAATATCAAATGGTATTCTGATTTCCAGAAATTAATTGTGTATAAATTGGACAGCATGGATAAAAATAATGGTCTGTTCAAATATTCATATTCCCTGTAGTACTTTTGCTACTATACAACTGTCCTAAAATAACATTACATTAATTTTAATTAAATTTTGCATATCAAAGCATTTTTTCCACACACAGTATGTTTTTGTGCGACTTCTGTCAATACTTGAAGATAAAAGGGAAGCCAAAGGTTATATGTTAATTATTAATTATCTGTTGAAAATGAATGTAATGAGCTTAGTTTATACCAGGTCACACTAACTCTCAAGTATTGTTTGTGAACTGTTGGAGCAATAAAGGCTATAGCTCCAGGAAGGATAAACATTGCATCATGATATCCTTAAGAAAGAATAACTACATTTTGGTAGACTGTTATACATCCACGCTTCTAAATGTCCTTCTTTTGGGGCAGGGGGGCAGGATGGAGGTAGAATCCAGCCTAAGGTTCCACTGCTACTTTGTATTTGCAGGCTTCTCAAGAAATAAGCATGTATATGCAAAATTTGTCACCATGAAGCTACTACTATTTCCTTCTACCCAGCGAAAAGGGAGAAGCCTAGAAGGTGCCCAGATGAAGTGCACAGCCACTGTTTGCTCAGAGGGATGACGCCAAGGAATATTTGTATGTACAAATATCTACAGGAAGTGGAGAAGTTCCCCCACAGAGTCTGTCGATAGCAACAATACTGACATTCATGGCACTGAGCACATTCTGCTGAGAGAGTAAACCAATTAGTAGTGCAGTACGGAGAAAATGAGTTGGTGAAGTTAACTAATTACCCGTTGCATTGATCATTGCATTCCCTTTGCAATGGAAATTATTAAAGTTCTGATCTTAGCAGGGAGTGGTCCACAAATAAGATACTTCAGTGCCTTCAAAAATTTTTTTTAAAGAAAGAAAGAATAATTACATATATTATCAACAGTAACTTGAAGAGAGAAAAAAGTCAATGTGGCTATTTTAGAAGGCACATAGTATCCCTGATGAGCAAAGTAAAACGCAAACAGTTTGGAATATATTCAGGCATGATATTAATCCCTCTTCACTGCTACTCTATTGCACACACGCAGAACTGTATCTAAAAATTAGCTCTGAAAAACAAGAATTGATATATTTTCAAGAAGTTGGACATTTGTGAAAGAACATCAATAATATTGACATCAGTTGTCTACAGACAAGTAGTAGATGTTCCATACAAGATGTTCCAATCAAAATTATTGTTACCATGATATAACGTGAGTTTTAGAAGACATGATTGACATTCAACTGTAAATAAACACAAGTTTAGGTAGAGAGGAGGAGCAGAATAAGAGAGAGGTCTAGGCTTGGACTTCGAGTTGCTTCCCTGCTCTTTGGAGAAACGGTAATTCTAACTTAGTCTCCTTTATGCTTCCCCTGTTGCAGATGACTCACCTGGGCCAAAGTTGTCCACCCAGTGCCAAAAATTGTTCCCAGTTCTGAGACAAGCTAAGGAAGAACTAAAAAGGAGTATTTGCATTTCCCTCAAAGAGCTCTTACTGTAAACCCTCAAACCTTTTCACTCTCTTCACAGCAGACTTCTTCCAAGTTTCCAGGCTTTTTTGTTGTTTACACCTAAATCCACTCCTTTCTTCCAGGGATTCAGGGAACAGAAGGTTTGCTTGTGTTTTAAAAGGGGACAAAAAATTGAGACAATACTGCAAACACAGAGGAAATATAAATGTAAAGAAGAGTCTTACCACTTTGGGCCAATATTCAACACCTGCTCTTTTGTTTACGTTAAGACACAAAAATGATTCATCTATTTTGGTGCAATCCTCTTTATTTACAAACAGCATATTCACCATCCTCATTCCTTTAGCGCTATGGAAACAAATCCAAGTGACTTTTCGTCTTGGAAATTCAAAAGAAGTTACCTGGCTTCTTCCCAGAGCCCCACTAAGGACTGCCTTTCTCATTGCCTGCTGCTTTTTGCTAACAGGTAGATTGCGAAGAATTTTTCTGATGTTGTCCCAGGCAGTCTTTTTCATTTTGGCCAGTTCCCTCTTTCTCTTAAATAACCTTAATTTTACCTTCCTGTTAGCTTGGAAGCCTAACCTACTACACTTGTAAGACTGAACAAGGTCTGGGATGGATAGCAAGAATTAATACAGTCCACTATAACAATAGTATTATCTCCAGCAGATTTTATACTACTATACAGACAGCTCAACTTTGATAATAAATTCTACTGAACAGAATACCACAGCTATTCAAGTACTGCTATGAACACTAGTAACTACAACCAAGCTTCCTTCTATGCATACACCCAGGAATCGCATATAACAAAATCAATTTGTTTTGATTGTTGCCTTTTGGGATTCTTTAGGCTAACTACACTATACAAATATAAGAAGGAGCTTTGGTTATTCTGTTAAGAACCATGAACAATTTTATTCTTCCAGTCATACGTAGATAGAATTAAAACACCTGCTTTCTCTCATTTATTTATCTAATAAAGAGAAGCAGCCTACAGTTTCTGTTACAAAATCTGTTAGCTTCTTCACCTTCTGAATTTTTGTGGAATGAAGAAACAGACAGATTTGTTAGCAAGCTTTTATAAACACCTTGTGTTAGCTAAAAGGTGGTTCTTTATTTGCACACTGACATTGATTTCCCATGTCTTTTGCATGGGCTCATTTGAAAAAAAAAAACCAAAATATGCTTACATGTACTTCCTTTAAGGAAAAATAGAGCTAGATGTAGGAATGAATTTTCATAGCTCAGGTGTACATCCCTGAATAACTTATTTGGCTTTATTTGTTTCTGTTCCAAACTTAGTCACCAGAAAAGGTGAAGCCAAAAGCCAGCTCTCTACTTCCAACTTTCCAAGACAGAAAGAAGCCAATCTGTCAACCCATTATCCAGCCAAAGAATATGGTAGTTCAGTATGTAAGAAATTTATATACTTCTAAAGAAGGACAACTTCAAGAGACAAGATAAAGTATAGTACAATAGAAAGTTCTTCAATTCTCCTTTAGTCAGAATGGTTGTAAGATAGAACTCATAAACTTGTGGAAGGGAAGGTCTGTAAAGGAAACCAGAACATTACTTTTTGCCTTACAACTTATTCATCCCATGCTTCAAGGTTTCCATTGCCTTCCTGCAGTGTTTTCAAAGCAATGTTTTCCCTGGATACATAATTTGGCTTCTTTTTTTTTCCCTCCCTCCTCAGTGATGTTTTTAATATAGCTAATTTCCTCCAGTCTACACACTGCTGTAACACTATCCCAACACATCTGTCTCCATGGTCCATGCCACGCTAAAGGGCACTGAACTTAGAACCATGTGGGGCCCTGTCTATCTTCAGTCCATATCCAGGGCTAAACTATAGTAGTTCTATCACCCAATGACACCTCCCCAGATGGGAAGGGAAATTGGGAGGAAAGGAGACTCATGGGTTGAAATGAAAACAGATTTAATGAAACAGCAAAATGAATATTCGAATGCCAATATAAAGTATACAAAGTTATACTCAATCCAGGGAATGCATGGCGGTCACGATAAGCAGGAAAGCAGTACTCTGGAGCAGAATAGTAAGCAAGCTCCTCCAGGGATGGGGAGAAGAGGAAGGAGCAAGATAAGGCCCCATCCTCAGCAAACCTCCCCCTTAATACTGAGCATGACACTTATGGTCTGGGATACACCTGTGAGCCAGCTCAGGTCAGCTGCCCTGGCTGACTCCAAACTGCTAATGGCCTGCAGACCATGGTAGGCCTGTGATTCTGTCCCAGCAAACAAACAAAACTTGGGTCAAATCTATGCAGCCAAGTCATGGTGAATTCTTACTGAAGATGGCAATTCATAAGCGGAGTTGACAAAAACCAGCAAGGATTACTTCCTGGGATAAACGCTTCTGGCAGGAGATACACAGCCGTCAATAACTAAGATGGGCTTTTCCATCTCATGTCCCTACTCTTATGAGAATTGTTGATGGAAGCCCTCTAGTACTGTATGACGTTTTTGAGATATTTGCATTACATCAACTTTAACTCACCCTCCAGACATCTCTGTCTCTTTACAGAGAATAAGCATGGTATGAGCAATGCTAATATAGGATGCTTATATTTATGAAGTGACAGTATTATAAATACAACATCAATTTTACAAAATTAAAGCTAAGATTAACTCTCAGTATAGGAGATTTGACTCTTTAGGTTATTTATAATGGTAACAATAAGTTGGTCCTCCACAAGTATCAAAGTAAACACTACAAAAATTGGGTGGAATGAGTTGTCATTTGTTGTCTCTTATACTGACTGCAGAGAGAGTCCTGAGAGAAGATCTAGTGTCAACTAAGGAGGCATAACACTCAAAAGGTTCATTCAGAGAGGAACCCAAATTTTAGGTTGGAGAGAATGCAGCAAACATCAGCCTAAAATAAATGCCCCAGTTGTCCCCAATAAAACTAGATCAACAGTTGAAATAAGCAGTCATAGCTCTATTGATTTCAGAAGAGCTTGAGCAATATAACAAGTTGAGATTCTAGTCCTATGAATAGCTCCTTTGACTTCAGTAGGATTACTCTCACAGTCTGAGTAAGTACATAGAGATGTCTAAGATATTTGCTAAGCAACAGACAAGAAGCTACCAGAAGAAATCTGTGAGGTTAACAACTTTTAAACATGAAGCATATAATCTTGTAGACACCTACACACATGAATAACATTACACATTGGGGTACTTTACTTATATGTATTAATATTTCTTAGTTTCTTTTCATCTACTATTAGTGCTTCCTTGCTCACATGAAAACATATAGATGAACCAAACTGTTCCTTTTGCTCCTCCAGTTGCTGTTCAAGAATACAGCATATTCTGTGTAATAAAACTGCTAAACATGTTGCATTCCATAAACAATATTACACACATGAAAATCCGTTATTGCCTTTTCTAAAAGGAATACTTAAAAAAACAACAGTTGTTACAATATAAAGTAAAAAAGCTCTAGCTGAAATTCACATATTGTCTGCATTCATTAGTGCTATCGACATAACTGAACTTTCTTGTTCTTATTAAGGTTACCATAGAAATGAGCCTTAAGCTATTACATGAATTGTTACTGTTATTAGGAAGCAGTCTATTTCAGTTTCATTTGTGTTTTTAAGAATCTGAATATTCAAGAGAATAAAGCTACCTTGATATTAAAATTGGGGCTAAAAAGGTGGGGGTTTTTTTAAACAAACATAAGGTTCTTTAATAAAATGAAACAGTAAGTTTTGTGGCACCCACACACTGTACAAAGCAAGCATTCTCTATAATTCCATGGTTTTCTGTTTGTATATGCTACTCTTTTAGACAGGCAAATGGTGCACAGCTGACTGTATAATGAAAGTCTATATATAAATTTGAAAATTCCAATAAAGGAATGATATTAACCGTTAAAGTTAGGCAAGCACTTTGCACATGATACCATGCTTTCAAACAATTTTACATAAACGTGCAATGAGGCATTATTTCCTCATTGCTCCAGAGACTTATATTGTATTACATGAGGAAATAAATTTTCAGGTTTTTTTTTTAAAGATATGAAAACTCTTTCTAGTGTAATTAAAATTATACGTAAAAAATATATTTTCACAAGAAAAGATACAAAACTACATTTTAAGTGAGTGATCCAATATACACAAATGTATATTTCAAACTAGATAAAAGGAATAAGCTTTTTACAATGAGGGTGGTGAAGCACTGGCACAAGTTCTCAGAGAGGTGGTAGATGCCTCATCTCCAGAAACAGTCAAGGTCAGGTTGGAAAGGGCTTTGAGCAACCTCATCTAGTTGAAGATGTACCTTCTCACTGCAGGGGCCTGGACTAGCTGTCCTTTTAAGGTTCCTTCAAACCCACGCCATTCTGCGATTTGCTATAATGACACGTGTCACAGAAATACACACACAGAGAAATGTATTTTGTGTGTGCCTGTGTGGAGGGAGGCAGAGTGTGTCTATATGTAAGCAGTGCAATCAGTGATTGCATGCTTTTGGATTAAAGGTAACAATTCGTTAAAACATCTGGCTGAGTGAATAACAGAAAGGGTATCTGAGCAGCAAACTCCTTTACCTTATGAAGGACAAGCACTTTGCTAAAATAGCTCAACTAGAAGCTGTGTCTTTTATAATCTCCTCTGTATGAGTTTGTTAGTGACCTCAGTAATCTTGTCAGCAAAAAGAAAAGTTTGACACAATGTTATAATAAGAAATCATTTGGATGCAAATTTGATCTGCAGTATGGTGCCTTTCAATCAGAGGAAGTTTATGAGACAAAACCTTTGAGCCAATACAAAACTGGCAGGCAACCTATCAAGCTTTTCAGTAAAATGATCTATGAAGAGATTCTCTGGTACCCATTCTCAACAGAAGATTGAATGAATACATTAGATATGAAACATGCAGAGAAAACAAATAATATTCTCTTCAATTTTCTTATTTAGTAAATCTGGTTGATGTATCTTTTTTTGTATAAAGAAGGAAAAGAGTCAGATCGAAACTTCATGGATGGGCTCTTTGGTGAATTCTGGGTATAAACTGCAAGAAGCCTAACAAATCTTTTGGGAGAAAATGACAGCTCTCCGTTTTTCATCCAGTAAGCTAACAAGTGAAATTTCACTGAGAAAGGTACTGGTAGAGAGATTTGTGAGTCTTTGGAGGAAAAAGAAGGATGAGAGATTAAAACCTAGAGTACATACCTGATCTATTTATGTAGCATAAGACTCTTTTAAAAAATGCTCCTAAACTTTGCAATACTTAGGAACTCCTTTAACTTATTAAACAAATCTATCTTGCCCTTTGTGTACTCCTACATGAATTTCCATGCTTACCTGCAAATGTTATCCCGTCCGCAAGTAGGAATTTGAGGTTTGGTGCACATAAGAATGTTCCAAATTCCTTCTAGTTTTTTTTCTCAAGAAAGATAGTGCCACAAGAATAATGCTTCGGAAATCCTCTCATCATATGCTGTATTATTCCTTTCAAGGATCAAGCTCTCTCAGATGAGAAGTATTTCATGATCTTACTTCAGCTTTGCTTAGAAAACTTTTTTTGAATGTCGCAGATCCATGAGAGGAATGGGTGGAGGAAGGTGTCAAGGGATACCAAGCAGGAGGTTGTTCATGTTCTCCTTCTCAAAGTTTCATTGATCTTTTTGGAACTATGAAATAAAAGAATGATACTTCCCATTTTTTTTCAATGCAGAAGGTGAATAACTTTGATGGTGTAAGGTGAGAAAGAGTCTATCTGCTGTTTCTTGCCCTTTCAGAAGTCAGGAAAGAAGCAGCTCAGCCAGGAGTTCAAGTATAAATATAGATGTTCAAAAAGCCTTAGAAAAAGTGTATCTTAAGAGGTAGCAATGTAAGTAGGAAAAAGATGAGAATCAAAATTTTTTTGAGTAAAAAAAAAATGACAAAAACTGGAGGACTTGGCTTAGGGAAAAACAATTTCAACTAATTAAATAGACCAATATATATGGGAAAAGGGAATTTAAATCCTTTGTCAATGAACATCAGTTAAAGTCCTTTGGAAGACACAATTTATTTATCTATCTATTTATTTCTTTTCATGTATAAAAAATAGTTTCTTACATGTACATAAAATAGAGCTTAAATTCAAATGAACTGCTCGGTAAGATTTCAGTAGTGCTCTGAGCCATGAAAAAGAAATATTTCCTCAATGAGCAACTAATTAGGAAAGAAACTGCAGAGAAAATTTGTGGGAAAATTTGAGACATTCCCGCTACACAGTACATACAACTTGCTCTTGCTTTGTATTGGTTTGAGGCCATATAACACTCAATTTGTAATCAATAATGACCCAATTTAGCCAAGTATGGAAGTCAGAAGGCAAAAGCTGAATTTTCAGCTATACACAGAAGTCTACAGAATTTAAAAAAAAAATATTTGCTTTCCTCCATAGTCTCATAAAATTCATTTCTAAAAGATCTCAAGAACTGGATAGTAAAGTTTCTCCTTCTCCAGGGGAAAACAGACTGGGATGAACAATAAATGGAAGCATAGCTATTAACAGCATGCTTTTTCATATTTGCTTGCATTCTTGTTAGATTTCCCTTCTTACTGTAGTTTGTATCCACACTGAAGGTAACATCTAAAGAGTCAAGCACTCCTGTCTTTCAAGAATGATGAAACACATGGAAAGCTCATCTGTCTAAATGGGTGGGCTTTAAAAGTAGGTACTTCAGAATTCTTTTCAACAATAAATTGCCTTCTACTTGTATGTTATTCACACAGTTTATTTGTAATACCGCATTCCAACACCTTACAAGATATGCTACCTATAAAAACAAGTTGTCTGATCTAGATTATAGGAAATATTACGTGGAATGTATTTGAAATCTTGTATTTGACATGAACTGCTGCTTATTTGTAACAGTGGATTGAAAATAAGGGAGATTTGGTGAAACATTTACAATTCATAATGCTACCACACTCTAGGTACTGTTTCACACCTAATTTAAAATAATAAGAAACACATACTCATGTAGTTTTGAAATTAAGCAAGGAACATTTCTGAGACAAAACTTAAGTTTCTCTAGTTATATTGAAGGAAAACCAAGGATGAGAACTGAAGCATGGACCTCAGAATTTTAATACAGTTGCCAAGTACTTCTTTCCATTTTGCTCTTCTGAAGAAGCTGATTTATGTTTATGTTGTATTTATCAATTGGTTTATATGAGCTTTCATAGAGTCTTACAAAAGCTTTTGATGGCATTAGGAAAATAAAACTTGGAAAACTTCAAAAACTTTATATAATAACGTACTCTTTATAGGATGATGCCTACAAACTACATTAAAAATACTGTATTTCAAACATCTAGGAAATTAACCATGGAAAACAGACTAGTCCACCTAGACATGTAAACTCATACAATCGTATCCGTTCTTAAACATGCCAATGAAACAACCTTATTAACTTGAGAAATGAAATTTAACAATTTCTACATTCCATCACAATACAACTTTGCACCAAACTATTAACGAATTAAGTATTGAAATATTAATATTATTATTACTGAAAAAATAATCAGTTGAAGAGAATATTGTGGTTTCAAGTAACTTTCATCAGTATTTTGCAAGTAGTAACAAATATATGAGCACTTTCCCTTAAGGGAGAATATGCTCAACAATATTCATCTGAATAAAAAAATACCTAAATGAAATAACTAAGATAATATACATTTTTCTTTGTAGCACCAGTTCAAAGCCAGACCTGGGCATAAGTATACTATAATTTCAGCAAAGAAAAATTGTAAATGCTAGTTACCTGGCACTTTTAAAGCATGTATAATAAATTCACTGCAGATCTACAGTAAAAAAAAAGTTATTTAAACATTCATAGTTCCAGTATACTAAGGAAAAATAATTAATTAGGGAAAAATATGCCTTTTTTTAATTGAAAAATCTAGATTACAATACCATTAAGCAAGTGCTGTTTCCAAAAATTATCAAGATTAGAAGCTTCAAGAGGAAAAAAAAATCACTTTCTACGAAAAATACATATTATTTATGAGAACAAAATGACATATGAAAACTCTCAGTATACATCATCTGAATCATTTGTTAAACAGGTAAGAACAAATATTTGGGCCAAATTTTCCACCACAAATATATTGACTTAGACAACAGAAGAATACCTTTATGTATGAAGAGCTTCAATTGTGCCATGTTTTTAATGACAGAACTACTGACACTAATAGACATAGTATTTTTCTTAGAATAAAAAGAAATTACAGACAAAAAAGAGAGAATAAAAGTATAAGCTCTTTGCAGAGAGGGTTGTTTCCTACTCTGTGCCAATGGCCATTGATAACAAAACAGCTGAAGTCACAGCATCAAACAGCTTCCTAGACAGTTTGAGATGCTATCTGATGATCCTCTGCCTTCATCCAATTTATCAATGTTTTTCCACTACTGTTTTGAGATTATTGACAGCATTGGGATGCATTAACCAGCATAACCAGCCAGTCAAAAGTTGTGATTATCCCTCTGTATTGAGCATTGGTATAGCCTTACCTTGAGTATTGTGTGCAGTTCTGGGCCCTACAATTTAAAAAAGGACATGAAGGTCCTTAAATGCTTCCAGAAGAGGCCAACAAAGCTAGTGAAAGGGTTGGAAGGAATGTCTTATAAGGAGGAGGTAAGGACTTTGGGCTTATCTAGGTTGGAGAAAAGGAGGCTGAGGGGCGAACTCATTGCTCTCTACAGCTTCCTGAGGAGGGGGAAAGGGAGGTGCTGAGCTCTTCTCCCTGGTACCCAGTGGTAGGACATGTGAGAATGGTTCAAAATTGTGCCAGGGAAAGTTCAGATTGAATGCTTGGAGGCGTTTATTTATCGAGAGGGTGGTCAAACACTGGAACAGGTTTCCCAGAGACATGGTTGATGCCTCAAGCCTGTCAGTGATTAAGAGGTATTTTGAGAGTGCCCTTAATAACATGCTTTACATTTAGTCAGTCTTGAAGTGGTCAGGCTAGATGATCATTGTAGGTCACTTCCAGTTGAAATAATCTATTCTATAGCAAATATTATAAATATTTCACTATAAAGAAAATTCAGTTTTCTGCAACCTGGTGCTGCAATTCCTTTAATTTTTGACAGGAGGGAGAAACAAAGTTTTCTTCTTCGGTATAAAATATCCAGAGTAAGAAAAAAACGTGTTTAGAGGGATATTTAAATTGTGTATACAGGAGAAAGCAGAGGTGTGATTGTTCATCAAAGCTTTTAATTTATACTGAAGGATAAAGCTACTACAATAATCTTAAAATTATTGATACCTCTCTCCGTCGAGAAGCCCAACAGGTTTGTTTGATTTTCCAAACGACAGCGGCTACCAGCAGTAAGGATAAGAAACAACTGCAATTACAAAAAAAAAAAAAATAGTAATTGTAACATAATGATCTGGAAAGGCTTATGTTTTAGGGTACCAAAGGTAACAAAAATACATTTAAGTGTGGAAAAAAAAACCCCAAACAAAATAGAGGAAAACTAAACTCTACCGGGATAACAAACAACAGTCCACCATCCCAGTTAAAAGTCAAAAGAAAATGCACACCTCTGATGCTGTGGTTGCCTCCATAAAGGCTATTACTGTCTCCACTAGCATGGGATAAGCTCCATTACAACCATCCACGTACTCACAACAGTCTCAACAAATATGCACTGTATGTTCCACATGTAGCAGATTGAAAAAGAGGATGAACTATAGCAAAAAGTTATACCAATTCATACTTCTCTTAGTTTGTGAATTCAGAATAATTTCCTGAGATGCAGGAATGATAACTGTGCAGGGAGTAAAATTAGTTTGAGGAACAAGGTTTGCACATGACAGTAAGTCTTGTTTTACTCAATTAACTATTTCTATGGAAAACAACCCAAAGAACATTATGATATTACAGTCCCAAAGACACAACAGAAGAAGAAGAAGAAAAAAAACTATAATCAAGAAATAATCAAAATTATTGAACTTCTGCACTTCACAATCGGAGTATGTCTTATCTCTCGCTCCAGTATTTTTGTATTTGTAACATTTAGCACATAAAGGATTTTGATAGAAAGATTATTGAACTCTCAACCTCTTTTAGTAAATATATGGATACTGACTAAAGGCTTCTCAAGTTGACACCTAATGTAAGCAGTCAGAAGATCTTCTAGTTTGTTGAACAGTTTTTCATAGAAGTATCTGGATTTTCTAGCTCTTTGAAGAACTTTCAGTCATGTTAGTACATCTGCTGTACACAGTGTTTTCAAGTAATACAAGTCTGTAACTACTAAATTATACTAGTCATCCATAATATTTTTTTTGCCAGAAAGCTTCAAAATCTATTATTTAACTAATATGGGAAATAAATATCAAGAATTCCCTGAAGTAGTAGAGTTCAGAGGAGCACTGCGCATAAATGCTAAATATAATCATTATCCATTCAGTAACAACACTTCCCTGTATCCTGCTGTAAAAAACTCTGAAATTATGACCTAGAAGACGTATCTCCAGAAGTAAGAGCTCAAGGCATTCAGTATTTATCTGTAATATGGAGATGATTAGAAACCTGCTTATGGCAAATGTAGTTTAATGTCACTATTAAGGTAATGGAATGAAAGCACCCAATCATTCCTCAGTCTACAAGCAACAGAATCAGCTGTACGACTGAATATTTGACAATAAAAAGTACCATTTCAGATTATGTTCAAAAAGTCAGACTCCACAACTTCATAACAAAATTTATTTTAACTTTGAGGGTTAAAATAATACGAATCAATATGGCTCGCTATCAGCATCGTATTCACTTAAAACACTTTTCACTACGAACTTTCAAAATTCTTTTTTATCAACACCCTTGAAAGTCAGCCGGAGTGAGGTCAAGTTTGAAAGAAAAGAGTACCAAATATATAAAGTGGTTTGGGCATAGAATGCTCAATTAAAATTAACAGCTTGGTTTTTTACTTAAGAGATGTAATTCTGTCTGTTTAGCTCCAAGAGGACTGATTATTCTGAACCTGAAAGGAAAAAACAGTTATAGGATCTGTTTCCAGATGCAAAGTTTGACTTTCCTCTTAACAGCCAACGTCAATCACCAGCATCTTTTAGCAGTTTTTTAATGCTCTTTGAGATTTAGGGATTTTTAGGGAAAGGAAGATATATTCTCTCTCTCTCTCCTTGCACATCCATTTTAAATACTGGGTTGACCTTTGGCTCTTGGCACAGATCCTTTAAAAAACAAAGGTACTTGGAATTTTGATTGGTTCTGATCAATGCATCAGAACAGTTCAGCATATCTAAGAACCATTCTGCCAATAGAAAATTGGTGGAAGAATCAGCAATCTGTAATAAAAGGATGTGAGAGGAGAAGTGCTGGTTCAAGAACCTTAGGGAATTCAGAAAAGAAATCTCAACCTCAGACTTTAATGACTCTCAGTGTAAATCATCTTTCTACATGGGTCGTTGCTGAAAAGAACCAGTGCAGTAAGAACATTTTAATTGATGCACCATTGTATTGACACAGTATTTCTTACTAGAAGAGTTTCGTTTAAGAGTTTTTTATGACAAAATATCTAGGTAGCACAAAGAATGTTTTGAAAGAAACTCATCATCAAAGTCCACTATTTTGTTTAATGAATCACTCCAGCTGATGCAATGATTTAGCTTTTAAAAATTTATTGTTGGCTGTCTCCCTTTCTCCAGTCTCCTTTGAAAGCAAGTACAGGTTGACGGTGAATTTATATTTGGTGTCTAGGGAAAAGTTGAACAAAAAAGCCCCACCAACCAGCAGAATAAGCCCAGTTTTGCAGCAACATTTTTAAGCCTTTTAAACCAACAGCTGTTTACAATTATTATTTCCCAGAAATGTTTTCCCTACCACATACAGTACAGTCTAGCTAGTAACTGCAACAGATGCTTAGGGGCAATATCAAAGTACTGACATGTTGCTATAATTAGCATGCTGTGTATGAAATAAGGGTAAGCCACCTTATTTACTCTCCTCCTCTACAGTCCTTCCAAAAAAAACCAAACTAAATTAGAGATAAATTAGCAACTTTGTTTAAAATTATGAACTCAAAGCTCCTGGAATTTTCAAAAGATTAATATATTCAAGAGAGGTGGACAAAGGGATCTAAGAGAGCCTTGCACTGCGCAACTGCTTCGTTATGACCAATTTTCCTTAGAAAATTCTGTCCTTCACATGTATTAATTTTTTGAACAATTCTCTCAAGCTACCAGAAGAAAAAAAACTTGAGAGTTCTGGATGAAAAAAAAACAGACAAATTGCTTCTGTGCTCTGTACATCAGTGGAATTGGGTCACACATTCCACGTCCCTGTCATCAGTCAAAACATTGTTTAGTTTACGTGCAAAGTCAAAATCAGAAACAAGTGTCTCAAAGACACACTCAAAATAATATAAACTATTTTAAATTGCAGTGTTGATAAAGTGAAATGTATACTTAACTCTTTTGTATGATCTTTTCTTGGCCAGTATATATGAAATATTCTTCTCTGTTTTATTTTTTTTAATATAAATAATCAGAAGGAAAAAATACCAAAACTCATGGTAATGTAGAGAAGAAAGGCACGGAAAATGGATTTTTGTCAACCTAACCTGGTTCCAGGCTGTGGTGAGATAATAGCCTTGGTTTATTTAGGGCAATAAAAATTAAAGCTGACTGCAAAGGATCTCACAATATTGAGTGACTTGGCAACAAAATAAGAGAATGAAATTCAGTGCCAATGAACTGAAAGCAATGTGCAGAAGAAGAAAAAAACCTCTCTAGCTACAAATACACAATGATAGGTTCTAAATTAGCAATTACCACTCAAGAAAATGGTCTTAAAGTCATTGCAGATAGTTCTTTGAACATATCAACTGAATGTTTAGTGGCAGTCGAAACAGCAAACAGGATGTTAGAAGAGATTAGAAAAGACATAAAGAACAAAACAGAAAGCAGTGCATAAATCTATAGTATGTCTGTATCAAGAAGCACTCACCACTTCATCCC
Source organism: Coracias cyanogaster (assembly GCA_033124195.1). Classification (NCBI taxonomy): domain Eukaryota; kingdom Metazoa; phylum Chordata; class Aves; order Coraciiformes; family Coraciidae; genus Coracias; species Coracias cyanogaster. The sequence goes on along the minus strand of JAVSBS010027785.1, from coordinate 163,047 downwards.
CAAAACACTAAGCTAAACTTAAAAGGTAAAAAGGAGTACAGTCAGCTTGGCTAGGGGAATGGAATGGTAGTAGAAATCAGTTCTTCTCACTTTTGAAAAAACAGTGAGTTGAAATAAGACATGATAAAGACATCAACATCACAGAGAAACAGTGTAACAGCAGGACAAATATAGATGGATGCTTTCCAATCCCCCAATATACTTCTTAGCTCTTACACAGAGATACAAGAAAGCACAGTCGTAAATAGTGTGGCAAAATAGGGATCAGTGCAGTGCAAAATAAATTTAAAAATGGCCAGCTGACAGCTGAAGAAAATTGTCAGAAATTTCCAGATGGGTTTGCAAGGTTCCCAGAGTATCAGATCCAGTCAGTTTTGATGAGACTGATGGACTAGATGATCTTTCAAGGTCCCTTCCAATCCCTAACATTCTGTGATTCTGTGACAACAGTAGACAGGTCTGTGCGTGACACACAGACTGAAAAAAAAAAAAAAAAAAAAAAAAAAAAAAAAGAGGTTAATGGTAAGGTAATCGGTCAATTGTACCTATTTCAGCAAATTTTATGTACTCATTTATTTTAAAACTCAATCACTGCTAAGATGTATTTATGAGGACAAGGAATCCAGATCTCTATATATATCCCTTGGAACAAAGCAGGTCCCCAAATAATTTAGAGATCACTGTGAAGGATCAACTCAGCATAAATTACTGCCAGTGTGCTAAAACAAAAAGGGTTAAAATAACCTTAAATGCTCAGGTTCACAGTAGTAAGCAGCACTTGGGAGATGAATTTATCACTCTAGAACATATTGCTAAAACAGATACTATCAGTCTTATTCCTGAAGTCCTGGTATTTGTTTTTTTTTTAAAGGAGGTTGGAAACATGGAGAGAATAAAGAGAAGAACGACAAAAAATATTCAAAGGTTGAAGAAAATCTTTTTCTGGCAGTGATTTAACAAGCTCAATAATTTCATTTTTCAAAAAGATCAAGTGGTGACTTGCCCACAATATGTACGAGTTTACATGGGGAGAAAATACCAAGGCTCTCTTTCATCTAGCAGAGAAATACATGGTCAGCAATGGCTGGAAGCAGACACATGAATTAAGCTCAGACATTGTTATGATCTATTTTTTGTACCACTAAATAATGTTATATATACTGAAAAAAAGATTTGACTATGCTACAGTGACTAGATAATCAGAAAATGTAGGGATGGTAAACAGGGAGTAACAAAACTTAAACATGCTTACACAGCCTCATCCACATGGTCATAGATTTGGTCCATCATTTCTGACCCTCTACTTGAGACTCTGAATGATATGCAAATAAACAGACAGATGCCTTTGCAAATGCAGATGGCTCATGAAATGCTGACCATAAAGTACAGAGTGAATGACTTCCTGCACTTATGAATGTAAATCTCACCAATAAGACAATTATCATGCTAAGACATACTCAAAACTACAGCAGTCCAAGCATTATCAGGATTTTGTAGACTGTAGAACAAAGAAATGATCTGCCAGAATATAATCACATAGCTTTGCCCAGTTGCTCCTTCAAACCATGTAGAACAAAACAGGAGGAAACACTAAAAAAGCGTGCTTGAAAATGAGGAATTCATCACCAATGGCAGGTGTTACAAGCTCACTGAAAGTCATTGTCTTAGTATTAAGTAGGAAGCAAAGAACAATTAGAGAACGCCTGAACTGAAGAGGAAGAAGCCTTGAACTTAAGTAGTTTATGTTCAGTGCAGCAGAGGAAAGTGGCTGAGGAAGGGCTGCAAGAGAACAGAGTCTAGGCTAGACAGATTATCTTCCCAGAAGGGCTCTGGGCAGCATGGAAAGAGAAATACTGATGAAATAGAACAATGAAAAGGAAAGCTGCAAGGAATAACTACCACCTGCATAACTATTTTTTGCAATGTACAGAGTAAAGTTTTAACTTACAGAGGTCATATTTAGATATATTTAGTGCAGCTCACAGACCTGGCTGAGGGGTGAGAGGGCAGTGGTTTTGTAACTGAGAAATTATTTTCTCAGTGTGTGTTTAGGAGGCAGACTGAAAATCATAACAAGATTTAGTGCACGTGTTGCTGCTTTCTATGTGCAAATTAAAATGAAACCTGTAGATCATCTTTAGAGAAACTCAAATTATGTGGATAAATACAGTGGAAAATCTGTGAAATGTAATGGTCAGTCTGGTTGGACTGGATGAATTAATGACACATTTGTGCCTTAAGCTCTATGAATGCATTATAAACACACTACAAAATTCCTTTTTTTTTATCATTACTTATTAATGTCTATAAGTTACATATTGTATCAAAAGAGTACAAGTTAAAATGAAATTATTTATTTTTGCAGTGATGTAAAAGGAACTATTTTATTATTAAATATGATTAAATTTTAAGGATCGATATTGTAAATGGAAGATAAACAGAACAAAACAAAAAGTTTCATCCTTTGCTATTTCTTGTCTCATTCTCTTATTATTTAACATGCAAAGAGAAACTAAAGTGTCCAAAAAAGTATGTAAACACTCATGCATGAATAATTGTTGTTTCTATGATTCTACCTAAGCTACTACTTTGCATTCATTAATTCAGAATACATTTCCATATTGGATTAAAGCAAACGCTTTTTCAAAATTCACCTTAAAACAAGTACACTTTTAATTCTTTTAAAATTAAAAATCATTTGGGATTCTACTTTGAGCACACTTCACATTTACTCAGCTTATGACAGGGTCCAAAGTAGCTCCATCCAGCTGAGCGTGGTGCAGGCTTCCTAAGCTATCCCTGGCTAAGCCCACCTTGGGAACTCTGTGTCTGTGCCAGTACAGTTCCCCAAGACCATTCTAACAACTCAAAAGAAAACCGACGGTATGTTAGCTTCACTGCAGCATCACACTTACAGTTTTATACTTACACGCTTTATAAATACAGTTATATATGTCCTTAGACTTCTAGGGGCATGCCTGCATTGCTGGCTTAGTCTGGATCTGGAGCAGGATTGTGAATGAATCCCCTGACTGTCACCAGTACTGTTCTTTGGCTCATGATGTGGAGCAATCTTGGAGCTCAAGATGCAAAAGCTGAACTGGAAGGTGTGCAATGTACACTCCAGAAACAAATGGGCTTTCATGGAACTAAATTAAAGGTAGTCTAAAGCAAAAAAATGACAGCATGCATATAGTGTGGATGTCAGCTTCTCAGCACCATTTTACTCAACTCATCTCTTATTTGTCCACACCACTTACTGATAGAGACTTAAGCACCCAAAGATTACTTCCATAAAGTTATTTAGGTGCATAGCAGTCTCAGTGACTGCCTACATACATATACTGTATTAATGTTTCTCCTTTACACTAACCATGGTATTCCTAAAGATCAACAAAAAACAATGCTATTCCGTAAAAAAATCCAATGACAAAAATCATTTAAATGTAGATACATGCAAAGAAAACAAGTCTCACATCTAAGTTAATGTTTCTAAACTAATATTGCAAAAGTTTCTAAGAGATCACGTATACTGTTTTTCTATGAAATGTTTTTCTGACATATTTACCATCTTTTTATTGGCAAATAGAGCACATTTTAATTGATATGTTGTAAAGCAAGCACAATTCTAATATAAAAAATAATTGAACCATTATTTTTTTTCTAAAACCATGACTTCAAATAGCAATTATTGTTACAGCAATTGATTTCTCTCATCATACTTGACAAGAAGATTGTGTTTATGATTATGATGTGCTAAGTTCAGCCATCCTTACTTGTTCTAACTAAAATACACATGACAAGCAGCTCCAAAGATTTCAACAGGATTATCTAAAGTACAAAGCACTGTAAACATAATATTAGGAGTCTGATACGTATGAGAGCAGTGTAATTTTTTAAATGCTTTTCATGATCACTTAAATTGCTCTGAATCACACAGTTTTACAAACAATGCTGTAAGTAGGCATATTTCAATGAGTAGCAATTCTTAATGATTCTGGGACTGAAGTGTCATGGCTACAAGTTAAAATTTGTAAAGACTTAGAGGAAAGTAGTCTTGGCCAGCAATGGCGTAGGCTGTGCAGCTTCCAGTCCATGGTAGCACAGTGTGTGGGGTCAGGGAAATAAATCTTGGCTGACCCTGCAGAGACAAGACATATCAGCAAGTACTGCTTGATTCCTGGTCTGACAGCTCTAGCTGCCACAACCAGTGAAAGACACTGCCTACCACACTAGCAGTACCACCTAGGTGATTCTGGAACATCCTCCTCTTATTCTTGCTAGTCCTGAGAAATATCACCAGCACCAGGAGCACCATGCACTGGCTGGACCCCACACTCCATTTTCTGGAACTGATCAGGTTAGAGCCGCAAATTTACCCTCTTCAGCTACATATATTCTATTGTTGCACTTAAATATGGCAGGGTTTTCTTCCACCAGCCTAGACCTGTGTCCCATTCTGAGTCAGACTCTTCCATCTGCTGTTGTTTTAACAAAGCAAAAGCTCCTGAGCTCCAACTTCCCCCTACCATTTCTCCACAAAATGAAAAAAACAAAGAAAAATTTTATTCAACTGTGAACCTACTAATCCAAAAGCCATACAAAAGGTTCAAGCCCTCAGATCTTGCTTTCCAAATTGTAAACTGAAAGAAATGCCTGAATATGAAGTAAATTATCTATAACGGTATTTAAAACTTCAAGTATTACCAAAAATAATTTAAATGCAAATTTGTATTTATTTATTTGTGTCTCAGATGGAATTCACACAAGTTAAGCAGCACCTTTCAAGTTCATTTGAAACTAATTGCATGGATAATTCTTCTTACCCAGATGACAGAGATTAAAATGCTATTTTGGTTTCAGTCATGAAAATCTATATATTCCCCAAAATAAATCTTGCATGTAGTGTTTCATGAAAGGCACATAATTGCCCCTAAAATTCACTTCCCACACATCCATAACTACCAACCTTATAAAAAACAGAATGACAGTTTAAAATAAATATATGTGGCCTTCTAATAGCCTGGTCCTCCCAGGCAGAACCCTATGTTTGGTAAGAATGTAAAGTAAAGGATACCCACATTAGACTTGTTTTACTGTGTCATGGTTGATTAGCAGGCACAGCACCTGCACAGAGATGCAGTTCATAAAATTATTGGCCAACGTTTCAAAAGAAGATTTACAAACATTACAGGGGCATAATTGGAAATACGTTAGCTCATGGATTAAAAAATAAATTCATATATGGAGAGTCAACTGAAAGAGTTTTTCTTTAGTATATACAAAACTTCTTAAAGGTGGCAATAGAAAAGATTAACACCCTTTTCTGCAGTTCACACAGCAAAGTAATTGCCATGAACAACTCTGCAGGTATAGAAAAAACTAGCACATACTTATTCTAAGGTTAGAAAAGGCTGACAGTGTATACAATGGGGATCAGAATTTAGAAGAAATTCAACTGTTAAATAGTATAAGCATTTCTATTTGAGTATTACAAAGAAAAAAAAAAAAAAAAAGGAAAGCCAAAAGGTTTCAATGATTTCAGATTCCTGCATTTCAACATATTGTTCTTCAATGCCAGGCTGTTGAGTATTGTCAGCACACACTCAAGTTATACCCCGAGGAAACATCAAACCTTTGTGAACATTTCCACCTAGTATCAGAGAAGTTCTTTTAACTGACGAGAATAAGAGGCCACATCTAAATATTTTACTATTCCTGGTGTACGAAAATAATACAATTCTTATTTTCATAACATCTCTAAGAACCACTCACAAACTGTTTGGAAACAGACGCAACTGGTATCTATCTCACTTAGAATAAAATAAAAGGAAGAAGGAAGGCTAAGATGGTCCCATGGACAGAGTGCTTGGGCTACTGAGTAAAAATTAAGTTCAGAAAGTATGTCAACACTTTCTTTTTCCCTGGCAGGTGAGACATTTATCACTGATTATCCTAGACCTTGTAAATGAAGTATTCTCAGAGACAGTGGGCTATGGAGGAACCCTACTCTCACATAATATATTCCCGGTTTTCTGTATGCTTGATTCAGAGAGAACAGATGTTTTTATAACGGAAGGAGAAGTTTGGACGATCAGTGTGATAGATCTTTCTACAGAATTTCATCTCCCACAAAGTAGATGGATATGAAGATGAGAATTTATTTCTATCTTAGAGGAGTATTATTGATTATAGCAGGAAGACTGTTAAGGAATTCTCCAGAAAGGATCTTATTCCTTGGTCTTATGAAGAAATACACATGGATATTATCAATACTTATTATTATAAAAGAGAGTCCACTAAAATCTCAGACACAGTGTAGCTTTAAAGATATCTGTAACTGCATCGCTACACTGGTCATCGCAGGAAGTGTACTGAGACAAGAGCAAAAATTCTCAAGTGATACTTTTTTTTTAAACGGCACATAGTGCTTACATCTCAGAACCTGACATAACATTTTTGAATCAGTAGTACTCAGGTGGGTGTGGAATTTCATACCCTCCAGCAGAGTCTGATCCAGGCATCATTTCTTTTAGCGTGTGACCTGTGTTACAACTATACCTTAGTAAATATTCAAAGTAAAGATTCTTTAAGAAATCACCTCTTAGATAGCTACATGCTCGATCTTCTGAAATTCCAAATCAAACAATTTATTCCAACTCCACAAAGGCATCACTAGCTTTTAGGTGCTCCCTGAACAACTCTAACCCGACTAGGAATGCAGGATGCAAGAAGTTTGCACCACAGCCACCTGGACCACATATGTAGGCACACTGCAACTCCACTAAAAAAAAAAAAAAAAATATATATATATACACACACCTGTGTGAAATATATGTGAATATCAATTTTATATATATAAAAAACTAAATAAAATTATGGAGGTACTATAGGAGAAGAATGGAGCTATAGTATGGATCAGAGTTAAAGTATTCATAGAGTATTCACAGAGTATGACTGTTTTACTGTTTAGATATACAGCAATATAAGTAGCAACAACAAAAATCAAAGAAAAGTGTATGAGCTGCCTCTACTCAAGCCCATTGACCAAGGTAAATGTTGTTGATGGTAGCAGCCTTTCGGCTTTTGAGACTGGTTTTGGCAATGGAGATCTGTAGCACTGCAGAGGAGCCAAAATAAAGGTCACAGGCAAATTAAAGCAGTACCCCTGTGCCATGGAGCTTTCTGACTGGTTTCCACAGGACCACTGGATGTTACAGCACAGAAGATTTGGACTGCTCTATTGAAGTTAAGAGAAATACATGAAAGGGAAAAGGAAAAGAAAAAACTGCCAAAAGCACACTGTAAGGCTCTAGAGGAGCACATTTAAAACTACTATTAAATATGTTTCCTACAGTAACCAAAATAATTTTGTTGAGTAAGAAGAGCGGAATTAAGTAACATAATAAACAAAAACTTCGATAATGGTATTAATAAAGCTTCACAATGTATGTTCTGAATGCATAACTGAAAACAGGAGATTAAAGTATCGACGGTATCTACTACATTTCATATAAATGATATTTTAAAGAAAATAGCATCAATTAAATATCAAGATAAAACATATTAGTTTATTAGCAAGAACAACGTGGAAAACCCACTTAATCCTTGGGGGCATAAACTCCAACTCCTATAATAGTTTGAAATAATCTCTGACAACTGTCCCTACAAAGCCTGGGTTTATTGGTCTTTGCTGTGCAATGAAACATCAAAATAATTCCTGAAGGTAAGGAAGAATAAAATGTGTTTGAGCAGGGAATTTGTTAATTTGCAGTAAAATTAATATGAAAAAAAAGTATTAATTTTTTACATTACGTACATGTGCCAAAATATTATAGATAATTTAGTTTTAAAATAACTTTATCAAATAAAATAGTTATTAAAAATAACTATATAATCTATAAATGTACACATACGTATTTTATATTTTCCATTTTCCTACATACATAATTCATATGTATATACATAAACCTGTCTTTTCATATTAAATATACCACTAGCCATAGGAGAAGCTACTATAGGAATGTATGAATGAATGATCAGTTATGAGAATAGCCTTTATATACAACTAAAAAGGGAAAATGGATATATAGTATACATCAGGATGCTATCTGGAAGACCAACAATCACATTTCATGCTGCCAATATAATGTCAAAAAAAGTGAACCATATAAAAGGACTCTGAAATATATTACACAATAAAGCTCTAGATGTGAACTTTAACTCTCGGCAGTTCTTATTTTCACCTCTTTGAAGCAGCAAATAAAGATGATTTACAATCAAAGGGGCTTAATCTAACATAAACTGAAATTAATCTCCATAGAATAAATAGAACATCACACCCATAAAGTGTGAGTATGTTTCTTTTACTCATGGAAAAGACTTTCATATTTCATATAATTTTATTCGTTTGCCCTTCATGGGTGAAATACGCTATATTTCTCTCAACAAGTGATGTTGTATATAAAACTCCCAGATCTAAAAATAATAATAAAAATAAAAAATTCTATGTCCATTAAATTTGCAGACAAATTATAACATACAGAATTTAATACTTTCTGCAGTAACTTTCAAGAAGAATTAGAAATTGAATATATCATTTCTACTTCAAAATAGTTGTGCTTTCACGTCAGCTTTTTTACAGTGATTTTGCTCATTTATACTAATTTAAGACTTAAAATAAAGGTGGGGAATTGACCAATTTATTCTAATCACTGTCAGTTAATGAATTTGGGGAAGAAGGACTGCCAACCAATGTCACATTTCAGCAGCCTTACAAACCAAGATTCATATTATTTCAAGAAAATTTTTTCATGCTTCCCTTCATACTTTTCTGATGTTATCCTTTGTGTTTTCAGATGCTATTTTTTGATAATGAATCACAGAAATATAAAAAACAATTGAAGAGTCACCAAGCCATGTCAGCATTGTTTAGTGTATTAGACTCAAATACAACCAAGAAATTTAATATATTGCTAAAGGACTTTTCACTTCATTATGTTACATTTCCAATACCTTTTTCAAAAAGGCAAATATATTTGAAGTCATAGCTCTAAAAAAAAGTCATAGCTCTCCTTATTAAAAGCCCCATTAACATGAAATTTTCCTGAAGACAGAGTATAGACTTTCAGATTTCCAGGCCAAAGAAGCATAATTATTGTTCTATGATTATACTGTATTAAGAATACAAAACCCCTGATACCCCTCAACCTGATATTTAGAATTTTGACTGGGAAGACCCAAGACATGTAAGGAATGAGATATGATTTTGAAATTTTAGAGTTTTTTTCCTAAAGTATCACAAAAAATATTGAAAACATTTTAAAACTATCATGATACACAACATAATTGGGCCACATAACCAGATTAAATTCAGATTTTAAAATATAAGTAGATGACGTAACTACTTTTTCATGTGCGACTTTTGGAGTCCAAAGCAGAGTTTCCATAATTTTGCTCTTATTGACAAAATATAGCCCTCTTCATTGTACACAAATAAATTAATTTTAAAAACCTAAAATATTCCACAGAAAATGCTTCATTTGGTACCAGGAAATTTTACTGGAATATTTTTATTAATATTCCATTGCAAAAGCTCATTACGTGAATTTTTTTGAAATTAGATGTCTCTTCTCAAAAGTAGTAATTAGATTCAATATTTTAGTATCTATGAAATCCACAGGATAAAACACAGTCTAGCACCCTCTTTTCTTTCTTTCTGTGATATATTACAGCTGGACACAAGGATCCCAAATATTTCTTTACTGCCATAGACAGATTGCTCATTTCTTTGATGTCACTCGCTCCATAGCATGCCGTACCAGCTGCGCCTGCAAAGACACGCTGGCAGAGTGCTTGAGAAATCCACTTGTCACTTGCCCTAACAGACAATGACATTATTGCCTAAAGGAAAACCCTAATATTTTTTACTTCCTTTATTATTTTTTAGTATTCTTCCTCAGCAGCTTTTGCCCTGCTTCACTATATACTTAGATCTGGAAATTCACTTCTGAAATTAACTTCCAACTGGTACATATACCTTGCCCTAAGAAGACAGAATTGCTTCTCTTTTGAATTAAAATGACAAAAGCAAAATCTTAAGTCCATTTATCACAGATGAAAACCTGTTCTAGGTCTTTTGTTTAAAGTACAGTGGACCGGAGTTTCATTAAAAAGTGACCAGAATTAAGCACTCTAGAAGACAAGTATCTGTGAACACCAACGTTGTTTTAGTCTAAGAAAACCATTGACTAATTAGATTTCAGAAAACACAATACAAAATGTCGGGAATCAAAATGCCAACACAATATGAATTGTCCATTTTGCTTCTTAAGAAATAAAATACAGTGCAGTTGTAGAAAGATGCATCTCTGCAAGGAAAGCATTACAGAACTCTCTCAGAGTGAGGGAGCCTACACTATACAGAGTCTTCATAAAAAGGCATACTTTCTTCAGGAGTCTTAGGAATTATATTTCAGGCTCCACCTTCTGAAACCTCTGTGATAGCAGTTCAGATTTCAATGAGGTTTTATAAAAGCAGAAGTAATGAAAAAATATTTTTTGGAATGCTAGGCTACAACACTATACATAGTGGAGTGGAATTTAAGACTTCCTTTTTTATTTTTAACTAAAAGAAGACTAGGGAAAAAAAAAAGAAATCTTTCAAATCCTACTATTGTCACCCTATAACTCCTGTCTGCACTTAAGCAACCCCAGGACTTATTTCTAGTTTATAAAGTGAGCAGAAATTGGGATTGCACTTCACCTGGCACAATGAACAGCTCTCATGTACTGTATTTGATATATTCAGGAAGTGAAGAGTTCAAAATTTTAAATGCACCTACTTGAAGGAAGGAAAGGCCCATATCTACCATATATAAAGCAAGTACATAGGCCATCTTTAGGTATCAAGCTGAGCAACTGTTTTGTATTGTGAGGAATGGTGCATGTTGAAATCAAAATACAGCAAGCACTGGTGCACTCATATGCACTTCCAAATGACTCAAAGGATGAACACAGAAAGAAGAAAAACAAGAATGAAATACTAGAAAATAGTTCTGTTCACCAAGAGATTAAATGACTCATCTGCTGCTTTGAAGAACAACCAAGGCAGTGGTACTGGGGAATCTTGTTTGCCTTCAGGCCAGTAACAACTGGCTGCCTTCTCCAGGAATACAAATATATCAAATAACTCTATAGTGATGACAGTGCTTTCGGATGATTCAGAGAGTGGAAGACACAAAACTACATTCCATAATTCAAAACAAACATTAAAAAAAATAATAATAATTGGGCTGTCCACTGCAGTATAGATATCCTTGTCCCAGTGGAAGTCAGACCACTATTTCCTTTTAAGTGAGGTGAAAACCTTTTAATGTGTCACTAAGTAAAAATCAATTTTATTCTAGACCCAAATGTAAAATCCATTTTGTTAAGATAACTTGATTTTCACGTTACCAGAAAATATTCTAATTTAGATTTATAAGACTTCTGCACTTTCTGAGAATGCAGCTATTGTGGACGTGATCTGATCCTGACACACTGCCTTACAGAGATCAATATCTGATCTCATAAAGCTAAGTATGCCAAAATGTAGCATTAATTTAGCTTCATTTATTCTATCAAAAACAAAACACCAAGCCAGGCAGACATACCAAAGGCTGCTGGTGAAAAGAATGAATTAATCTGTTGCAAATTTACACCCAGTACAACACGATGAAATGCAGCCATCCACTCCCACTATGTGAAAGGCAACTGAAGTGACTGTTGGATTTTGGCACATCGTCATATATGTGGGGGTGATAAATCTTCTTCTTCAGTATCTGCTGAGATTCCTATTATAGCTCATGCTACTAGTACTCATCCTAATATAAATGCCTATCCCTTCCTCCTGCAATAAACACTGTGTATATATTTAACATTGCTTTCCCTTATTCAGAGTGCTCACAAAGATTTGTCAGAAAGAATGTACCCCTGATCCTAAATGACCACAATTTTTAATAAAATGTCTTAAATCCTATGAAATTTAGAAAATATTTTCAAACTTTTAAAGTAACCATATCTCTCAATATTACTATGCTTACTGCAAATTGGAAATTCTGAAGTTCATAACAGTAAGGAGAGATGTTATAGAAATGACTAAAGTGCATCACACCAGTTGGCACTGCAATCACCCTGAGAGTGTAAAAACATATGCTTAAAGTGCCTCATTAGTTAGTAGTTGGTGTTTTGTATTTGAGACAGGCTTTTAAAAAAAGGAACTGTAACAGTAGCAGTTGCATACCATTACCTGTCACAAAAATACTACTAGCTAAACTTTGCCACCTGTATCAATTTCATGTTTGTCTGGTTTTTGACTGAGAGAAAACCACATTTCTTAGCAGAACTCCTGCTTCACATTTTTGGTACAAATAGTTTTTCTGTGAAATACAAGAGTACTATTCAAACTTTTAACTATAATTTTATTTAAAAGCAGGTTTATAAATGAAGAGCTTCTTGGCTCTCAATTCTGAGATGTACTCAAATCATATATACTAAGAACTAACAAAATATTGAACATTGTCAAATTTTATGCATGGTAGAATATGATCTACAGAAAAAGTGACTAATGTTTTCAGAAAATAATATCATATTCCATTAGGAAACACATAAAATGTCCTAGCTACGTACTCAGGTAAAACAATAAATTAGTATAAGATTTGAAAACACTGCCAACTGCTTCATCACTTACAGTTTAGAAAAAAAGCCAAGCTTTAGTTTATTTAGTGTTTTACTCATCGTGGTAATATGGGAATAGGCTTACTGTGGGGACATTTCTTCAGTATAAGAAGAAAGATCATTCATATTTTCTGCCTGTGAAATTTTCTAATGAGATCTGTACTCCTTCAAAGCAGGTGGAAAGAAAAGTCACACACATCTCAATTTGTGTGATGGCTAAAAGTCTGCAAGGCATGACCTAAAAAGCACTGGCTAAAGCAACAGAGATGCCACAGTTTCTGTAAGACTGTTAGAAATCTGTTACTATTACATATCTGGTTGCACATCTACTCTTAGACAAAAGGTCACTGAACCAGTAGACACAATGAAAACTTCCAGAATAAAAAGAATGAAATGAAATGGTGGATTTTTTTGTTTTCATGATGAGTAACATGGTCTGGACCACTAGAGTTACTATAATCTTCTGCTTACTTTTTTTCAAAAGAACTTTTCTGTTCTAGGACATACAACATCTTGGTAGATCAAGCACTCATTAGAGATCTAATTGTAGCTTTTGCACTTTATTATGTATAGTTTTAAATAAAATCCTTACAGAACAATATTTTTAAAGAGTTATCTTGATACATTGGGAAAATTCCAAGAATACTTGTTATTTTCATGTTTCTGATACAAGCAGTAAAATATGCATTTCATCTTTTACTCTGAAACACATTACAAAGGAACAGTTTTAAACTATATTTTTGAATGGCTGCTAAAAAAAATGTTGTCAAATAAATATATTAGCTGGCTTGGCTAGGCAGTCAGGGTGAATGGGGTTATACCATGTGTCCAGAAATAGAAAAAATGTGATACTAGATAGCAGAAATGCAAAGACATGTTTGTCAAAGCATGTTGAAACAAGTTTTGTTACCAAATACATCCAAGTTTGTCTTCAGACACAAAGATTTTATCAATAATCCTAGCAAGCATGACCTAGGTTATTACTGTTAGCAACATAATTTGCGGCTGTTTTAATATACCACACTCCCATTCAGTAAAAACAACAAACACTGATAAACAAAAACCAACCAACCAACCAACTCCTTCCTAAAATAGTTTGTTAGGCTACAAACTGTTGAAATCAAATTTTCAGATAAACACTTGAAAACTCTCAGCCACTTTGAATAAGATGCACTGATACTTTCCTTAGGTATGACTAACTCTGCCCACTGCTGTGAAAAAAAAAAAAAATTACATTAGTTGCTGCTACATTTTCCTATCAGAAATACTCTGCAGCTTGTTTAGACCAGTGATCCTGCAGAAACAACACCCAATTTAATAACCACTGAAAGTTTTAACAGTGTCTAGACGAGAAATTTCATCCTAAATTTCTCAGTCTTGTTTTTTGTAAAGGACACACTAAGTATTTTTTCCTACATATATATTTTCCCTACATTTATTTACAACATATTTCAACTACTAGTCCAGTGACAAACAACCTGACAGTTCCTTCTTTGGATCATTTACATGGGCTGACTATTTACTAGCTCTGATGCCAGTGAGGATGCTATGCTTGCAGCAGTGACAAGTTGGGAGTGTCACTGAGACATTATGCATGGTTGTTTTGGCTCTGTGATAAGCAAATAAATGGACTTCTAACACCTATGAAAACTCCATGCCTCTGTGCACAACACTGAAAGACTCACAGAGAAGGTAATGGTCGTGTCTGGGAAAGCATCAGTTAGCCAAGCAACAGGCCTGGGCTAATCTTCCCAGCAGAGTTAATCAACCAACTTTTTTTCATGCAGTCATTTCATTCAGAACTAACTCAAGATTTTTCCTTTTATTTTTCCTTTCTTTTTCCCTTTCCTTCCTCACCTTTGCTTTCCTTTCCCTTTTTTTCTCAAGTTCTGCTTTGTAAACTGCGAATACACTGTGCTATTTTTTCTGTTTCTACATTTTTCTTAGAAATGCAATATGAGAGCTCCAGCCCCTAGACACCCTGCCTATGTCTACAGACACCTTAATACCAATTCAGTTGTAGAGGAGTACCATACAATCTTACATCAAGAATTTAAAATTTACTTTGTTAAACCCTCTGTTTCTTATCATAACCACCAAATATTAGTAAGATTTGTATCTGCTTTTGGAGGGTGCCCCGTTATTAAGTTTTGTACCTTGCTTGGATTACTACAATGCGTTACTCTCAGGATTTCCTGATTGCCTTGCATATTTCTGCAGGAGATTCCTAAGGTTGATCATTAATGTTACGCTGCAGGTAGCTGCCAGCCCCTCTTGATGTGAGTGCCAGCTGAAAGCCTTGGTTACACAATTAGGCTGGGGCTGAGTCAAAGGCAGGGGTAGGAGAGCTGCCAGCTATCCTACAGCCTTTCCCTCTGTAAAGGGTATTACACCGGCCTTGGCTTCCAATTAGCATACTCTTCAGGGAGAGAGATCTCTTCTTTTATCAGGATCACGGTGAGTTTGCATTTACCCAGAACAAGCCATATTGGACAGACCATGACACCCAGAGAGCTAATGCAATGCATCTATAGAGATTGCTTCACCAAAGAGCCCATAATTCACCTTTTGTACACCTGCACAAAGCAGAAAGAAATTGCTTTTAGTCTACCTCTGCTATTTGTCACAGAGTTCCTGTGTTCTATCATACTTGGACAGGTTTTGCTTTCTTCTCATGTTAAGGCTTGCATGAGTATCATAATTTTTAGCTCTATCTTCCCAAGAGAACAAAAAACCACAAAACAACAACAAAATCCAAAACAATAACAACCATCAAACATCAAAATCCTCAAACATGACTAGGCTGATGGTTAGGAAACCAGCGTTTAATGTTCTGCTTGGGAAGAACAAGGAGAAATGGGATGCTTTGCATCAGCTACTCAACCACTTTCCATTAGCCAATGCACTGGGTTCAGAAGACTTCAGGGTCTGCTCATTTCTGTCCCCTTTTAGGTGACAGGAATTAACAGAAATTGATCTGTTCACAGCATTCAAAAGTCTGATTCTTCAAGCACAGTTCAGAGCACAGTGATTAAAAGCGGGTGAACAACCCGTACTGTGAACTTGTCAAATAAATGCATAGCAGTTCTAGAAATACAGCAATTCTGAAGAACATTCTCGCCTGTCACCATTCACATATTGCATACACTCCATGGTTATCGGGGAATATCTTCACAGCAAGGTTTCAAAGCACGTATATTCAGGTTTGTGACAATTTATAAGACAGATGAACTCTCAAAAGTCAGCAGAGTTTTCTTCAGATCCTAAAATAGTTGTCCATTTGCAGGTGAAGCCAATTCCTGCATTGCTGCCACAGACCTCATGCATCACCTACTGCCTTTCACAAATCATCTCTGACTCAGGAAAGCATTAGTAGTGATCTGGAGTGCTTTAATAGAAGTAACAAGCTACTGAACAGAATCATCCTTTTTAGTAGTGCCCTAACTCAAGTTTAGAAAAAAAATCATACACATAAATTACTAGTTTACGTCAGGATAGCTGGTTTCTCTTAATCACTGTAACAACAGTACATGTCTAGCTAATCTTTATGAAGTGTGAAGACTATACCACTGAATACATGAAAGATGCCAGCAGCTGCCTGTAGTTAGAGGGCAATGGCCTAGATCCTCTCCTGGTGCAAATTAGAGAACATAGTTTAAAGGCTTTTTTGCAGGCATTTCTTAACACGCTGGTTAAGATACTAGTTTAATGGAAAAGAATCAGCATTATTTCAGTCAGAAGGCAGAAAAATCAATTTACCTGAAGAAGGTCACAAAGAACTGCACCAGATCCATGATAGTATTGTGCTGTGAGAAGGCAATCTGGAAATAAAACAGAAGTCAATTACAACAGAGTCAACAGCTCTTTTTAGGCTGGGCCTTTACGGCTTCACAGATTATTAGTTTCAACTATAATTTCAGTCTAGTATGCACACACCTGCATTTACCACAAAGTAAGACAAGCAACTAACTCCCATGTCTTTGTGTCAAAATACTAACAATGGAATATAGTCTATCGCAGTAAAGTTAACAGAAATATCCACATAAAATTTGCTTGAAATAAATAACGAAAACAACATGCAGAATATTAAGAAATCATAGTGATATAAATTCTCTTCTTTATAGTCAATCGTTTTAACTGTGACCATTTTCCATTTTAATTACAATGAAAGAAGGTTTTAGAAATGACAAAAAATCTTGTGCTAAAAAATAGTACATTTTAAATATTTTAATCACATCATATTAAAATTAATGCATACATTGATTTTTTTTCTTTAAAAAGATAAATCTGGTACGTAATAAAACAAGCTGTTTCAAAGCAAATTACTTTAAAGACAAAGCAACAAATATTCTTTTAGGCTACATTTTTACAGCCTCACCAGAACATGCATTAGTTCAACTCTTTACTGTAATTTTCCACAAACATTAAATAATTATCTCTAAGACAGCATATACACACAGATGCACACTCACACTTGCATGCAATAGAGCCCATAATTATTATTATAATTACTTTTTGCTAATGTTAAGAACTCTACTTAATATTTAAGTTATATCTACAAATATCCTTAAATCCTTGCCTTGCTCAGTGTTTCAGTGTGTGTAATTATGAAGCTGAAGATATACAGAATCTTCTACTATGAACTGCACAAAGTGTTTATATTGCTGTATTCCCAGCCTGTCCGAATAAATGTTGTTTTTACACATCTTTGTGCATTTAAGATCTGATCTTGGCCAGTAATTACGCCAAATTACTCCAATTCCTTTTGACAGCTGAATTCTAAACTTTTGAAATGCTGACTCATGATAGATATGAATTTTAGGGTGTTTAATTTTTATTTTAGACTAAAGCTGTAACATAAACCTTAGTTTTATAATGGCATTACTGTGCCTTGTGCCAGCTAACCATAGGTCAGATGACTTAAAGTCTAAGGAAGGAACAGCATACAGACTACATGGTTCTAGGAATAAGCAAAGGGAACACCAGCATGGAAGCACACCCTTAAAATGTAATTTCTCCTTTCTCTTCATTAGTAATGCACAGTTGCAAGAAATGCAAACAGTTCTAGGAGCTTCTGGAATTCAGTACAGAAAGCAGAAACTTCAAAGTTCTCCACCCTTGAAGATAATTCTTCAGATTATCAAGAAAGCTACTTGATAAATGAATCAGAATATAATTTAGTGTACTAAACTCCTTGAGTGCTGTCATCGATCTCCTCTCTAAATGTGCTCAGCTTAAGCAGACTGTGTTTGTATCAGAGGAAAACCTATATTCTGGCCTGGGAGCCTGTGGAAAGACAAGAAGCTGAAGACCATGTGGGAATAAAGTAGAACCCTCTGACTCAGTATTCAAGCTTAATCTACAAATGTTTTCACATTTGCCCAATATAAGCAGAAATTTTAAATTCTCAGAAACTTTAACTTCTTACTGCCATGATGAATACTGTATCAAAATGAAGAGAGATTGGGGAATAAACATAAAGTGCATCATAAGCATAAAAAAATTGTTTAAGAATACCTTCTATGAAAACAAAAATCCCTCCTATATTCAATCTTTATTCTAAATGCAAGCTGGATTCTCTTCAAATAATATTTAGTATTGAAGTTAACTGCTGGCTTTTCCATAATGTTTTTTACAAGTACCATACTTCAGGAGATGTATTAACACAAAGAGAAAACATCATTCCAGTTTCAACAGAGTTCACCTTTTGTGACCTGCTAAAAAGGTATTTGTTGAAGGAACATTTATATGTTGCATTACTTCAATTACTTTCATTCAAGGTGTCAGCATTCCTTAACAGCATCTGTTAGTCTAGAAACAACTACAGTCAAGGGAAAGTCCCACCATCAAAAACTGCAATATGATCACAACTTATCAGGAAACTTTTACCTCAAATTTTTCTAAGAAACTGTAGGGCCTTTATTTCTGTTTTTCAGCACACAGCAAATATAAAGTAAGCAGACTTGCAACAGTTAAATTATTTTATATACCTATTAATGACTACATGATTTGCATACCTTTAAACTCAAAACGAGATAGTTTTTGAAATAAAAAAAGGTGCAAAAATGATTTTACATTTTCCATCTTCCATTAACCAAATCATCTACATAAGACAATTGCACTGCTCTTTTGCTAGAGTTCATGTTTGCAAACCTAAGGAAGAACTTCTGTCTGTAAAACTTACTTGTTTGGTTGTATGGCATATTCTTGAAAGTACTCACTTTAGAGCAAAACCACAGTAAATTATAAAGTTCCATCCCAGAAGCAATTTCAAATTTTAATCAAACATTATCTTCTATGATTACATTGCAGTTCATGTTTAAAAGATGAACTATGGTATTTTCTGAGAAGCAGTACCACGCATCTTAGACTAATTTCGACACAGAATAGTAACAAAAGGAATACATATTTTAATTATAAGTAGATCACAAAGGAGCAAGTAAATGTCATGAATCTATGCCTGACACAAAGAACCGTAATACAATTTAAAAGATTTAATTCCATGGGATTTTCATCTAGATATGAATGTTATTGTCTTTTTTCTTGTGCCTACATAGACAAGGGACAAGACAAGGAAAATTATTTCAACCCCAGGTTTTGACTTTGCAGTTAAAGATACTGGAGATGAATATATCTTCTGTTAATTTCTATCATGCCTAAGTAGCCCCCAGTTTCACCAAAATGTCTAATAAGCTTATGGACCACATAAAAATTATCTCTATCTTCTCTTATAAATGAAGATAATGATAAATATAATCTCCATCATCTCCTATGGAATAGAATCACCAGTGTCACACAGAAAATAATTTTCTATGGCAAAGCATAGCCTCTATGAATGCACATAGAATTTCCAGCATAAAACTATTTCCCCTGAAGAAAGAGGAAAAATAACTCATCAGCTTTACATGGCTTAACACTGAAAAATGGAAGAAGGATTACTTATAGTGCTATAGAACTTTCCTTGAAATACAATTTCAGGTGCAGATGCTAATTCTTCCATTCACTAGCACTAGATTTCTGAAAGAGAAGTTAGGACCAACATCAATATGGGAGCTACAGAAATGGATATTGATGCAGATGTATTTCAGTAACTTCCGATAGCCTCTCATCAAAGGCAAGCTTATAGACAGCTACCTCTCGTAAGTATTGTCATATTGCATAGATTTCTCCCCTTCCTAGAAACCAATAGAAAATCTCTCATCAACTACAAGTTAAAGTTCTTTTCCCCATTTGGCTAGAGTTAAAAGCTTTCAGTGACTCCACAGTCCAATACTGTTACAAACAAATTGTTGTTTTACAACATAAATAATGGCAGGTTTTGCAGAAATCTACAAAATGGATGTTTATTTTTCTTGGACAGCAAAGAAATATAAATTATTTAGAAAATATAAGGTGAATCAGAAGTTATTATTTTCACAATAAAGACATCCAAACAAAAACAAACCACATTTTGAGGTCTTCAAGATGAGCAACAAAAACAAACTGATTTTGTAACAGTGCTCAGTTTTATTTTCCTTAGAAATTGTTACAGTCTTGTAATATCCCTTGAATAAAACCAATGCCATTTGATTTGTAGTCGACCTAAAGTTTTGTCATTTGCTGCAAAAAAAAAAAACTACCAGCAGATAATAATTAGATTATCCAGCTATAATGAATTTGTGAAACAAAAATATTCTAGGACTTAGAAATTCCTAGTTTTGTGCTCCAGTAGGGCAAAGTCTGATTTCAACACCTGGTTTACACAAAAACTTAAGACACCAATTGAGCTTTCCCTTAGCTTTATGTGTTTAAAAAAATAAAATGGTGAGATGTCTCCATCAAGAATGAAATCTGTCCTATGATTAGAGGATCTCTACCTCCAGCCATGTAACAAAATAGGAATTTTTGTGGGGTAATTTGGAATGTCCTAATGGTGGTGAAACTCCAGCTATGAGGATCTATGATGACAAGAAAGAGTTGTACACACCAATATTTTTTTTACACGAGATAAAACTGAGTAAAGTTCTTGAGCATGCAGGACCTAGAGGACCTAGAGGTAAGAACTGCAGAGACTGTTTTATCAAAAATGCTCTATAATTAAACTCTGAGGAACTGCTTTCAACTTGGATTTAGCTTTGAAGTTTGATGTGACTGTATCAGACACGAAGAAGGACTCCTGTGTCTGAAAGTCTGTCTAACTTCCATGTATCCAGCTGGCTTAATAAAGATATAAGCTTCTATCTACAAAACCGATCTTGCCATTCGAACTTTAGGAATAGTGTTATCAGAGAAGCTTTTTCTATCAATATTTCTGCTTGGAATTTTATTTGGATGAACTAAAACACTAAAAAAATTATTTTTCATGTACAATCTTATGGCGCACTACATTTGTATTCCATTAGATCAATGTAATGCCAACATACTGAATAAATGTAGATACATTCTGAAATCCAAAGTGACAAAAGCGCAAAGACAAAATTAACAAATTCTGAAGGAAAATGTTTAATATACATTCCAGCTCACAGTCTTAAGAGATAGAAAGGCACATGAAGAAAAACCTGATGGGTAATAAATGAGCTGTGGTGATTGCTTCAACAAGCATTATTGATACGTCTATCTTTTTTCTCTGCCATGTTTAAGTCTTTGAAAAACAAATGGTTTTTTTGAAACACAAATAAACATAAACTCCTAAGAAAGCACTTACAATCTTAATATCCTAATTGGAAGACGAGGCATTGTGACTGCTGGTAAATCTTTTATAGTAATTAAGGACTCAAAAGTCAGATAGCCAGCAGCATATGCCAGATAGCACTGCATACAAGAATGCACTGCAACCAACATTTCAGTGTATGGTGTTTCTTAATTTTTGATGTTTCGGTTTTCATACATGATGCAGGAAATAAATTTCACACTGAATAATGATGGATGGAATAGGTCTGTTGAAATAGGAACAGCTTTAGAACATGGGGGTTTTTCCAGCCTTCAAAAGTTAGTGTCTGCATGAACAGATCTTTTATCCACTGCTCTAGATACTTCATTTCATGTTCACCTTGACTATCACATGCAGCAATAATAAGAGTCCTGCAGAACAATAGGTCAAGATCTGTTCCATCACAAAAATGAGACAATCTTGAAAGTCTAACCTAGGGACATCTTTCATATGGAAATAGTAAATCTGGCTTCAGAATTCTGTATTTTAGTTTGAAAAGTACAGGTGTTGAGAAACTGTCTTCTGAAATTCTAAAATCCATTTAGCAAAATGAAAAAGGGAAAATTAGGCACAACAGGAGTGCACTAAATCAAAATTCCACATTTGCAGTAGACATGAACCTAATCCATGAAATGGTGCATGCATTCAAA
This sequence comes from Coracias cyanogaster, assembly GCA_033124195.1. Taxonomy (NCBI): domain Eukaryota; kingdom Metazoa; phylum Chordata; class Aves; order Coraciiformes; family Coraciidae; genus Coracias; species Coracias cyanogaster. The sequence goes on along the minus strand of JAVSBS010027785.1, from coordinate 140,991 downwards.
TAAACACACACAAAAAAACCAATTTTAATCTATGCTCCATTTCAGGACATTATCTGCTAACATCAGTTTCTGTCTGCTCAGGCTCTCAGAAAATGAACAAATACAATTCTTCATACAATTCTTTTGTCTTCCACTGTTAATAAATAAAGAATGAACAAATAAGAGAAACTAAACTAAACACATGATAAAACTTTAGTAGATAGTCTAATTACTAAACCTGGAAACATAATAGAATAAGGTCAGGAAAAAACCAAACCAAAATGCCTGGACTGTTGCTGCAGAATTATTACTTCCTTCTTGGATACAACTATATACTCCCACACTGGTACTATGTACATTCTGAGGTGAAAGAAATGGGTATGGATGGAACATAAAGAGTAACACATTTTGTTGCCCATCTTCTTTTACACTATCTTTTTGACTGAAGTAACTGTTGACAACAAATATAAAAGACAGCTGAGGAAAATATTTGTGTAGATGGGCACATTTTTGTGTAGATTATTTTCATCAGGAAAATGGGAAAGATCAAATACTGAGATAATTTGGAAATGGGAGATTAAAAAATTTAGGTACATAATAAATTTTCACATTTATTGTTTGTTGTAGGAAGTGTTTAGATATACACTGCAGAACCACGACTGGAGAGACCCAAGTATAAACTGTTTTAAAAACATTATTATGTACTTTATAATAATCGAGTGGGAAAAAAACCTATGAATATCTTTAAACTCAGAAATAAACTGAATTATCAGTAATTACATAAAAAAAGATCATTTACTCTAATTCTTTAATGTAATACAAATATGTGGGGTTTTTTTAGAAAGGGTAAAAAATGGTCATGACTGGTCTGTCTCATTGGACTTGAATATGAAGGGTGAACTGTACCTGTGAAAAGTAGAAGGTAGGAAATTCTGTCATTTTCCCAGTTAAATATTTAATAGGCAAAGCACAAAATGTATTTACTTTGCCTTTGCAAAACAAAAATTCCAAAAGAACATGGTAAGAAAAAGACAAATTTACCAACAACGAATCCAAATTACTTCTGTCTAAATTAGAGAAACATTAAACACCTTCACACAGAGACTAAAAATGCCACACATTTATTCCATATATCACCTTTCCCAGAACTTGAAGAAGATATTTTAAATAAAATTTACCTGAATTTTGCCTCATAGAACATGTCAAATCTAATAAAATGTGTGAATCTAGTCAAAATTAGTGAGCTAGTTTATAATAATCAGCAGAGATAGGAAGGCACTTATAAGTGAGTGACTCTAAAATAGACGTGAGACTCTCTTAACATGGAGTGAATTACCCTGTGGAGCTGCCATTTCTCTCTGCTAACAACACAGGGAGTCTATGATTAGTTTAGACTATAGATATAATGTCAAACTTAAAATACAAATAATATTAGGTGAAATAAATTTATCCCATAGTTTCTAAGTACTGACTGGGTATTTCTGCAAAATAACATAATGCTAAACACAGGAAAAAAAAAAAATTCTTCTTGCTTGGATGAAATGGTCAAAGAAGCACTGTGGAGCTAAGTGCTGGTAGAATCCTATTGCTTTCTTCTATGTTATGCCAGCAAAAAATTGTCTAATGTTGACAAACAGTCCTGCCAGATGATAAGAATTAGTGATAGCAAAACTTTCATACTGATAACATTAACAGAAAATGAAAGATAACTTAAAGAAAATCAGACTTGGAACCACAGCCTTCACATTAAGATGTGATAAACAGCTTCCAGAGATTAACTCTGCATGCTGAAAGTCCTGTCTCTCATGATGGCATACACTAGATTATCCAAATATCCACCCCTTTCTTTCACAAACAATGTAGTAATTACAGGTATTATTTCTACTATTCAGAGTCATGAGAGGCTGAGAGACAATCTAGGTTTGTATTGAAGTGAGATGAATGACATTCTTAAAGCAGGTTTTTATAACTTTATTTTTTCCTACCTTGCACCTTCTCTATTAAATTCAATATCCATACACTGCTATTTTATCACTGCATTTAATTTTGTGTATGCGTACACATATGAGCAAATGGATAAACCACATAGAAACTCTCAGTCAATAACCTCCAAGAAGTAAAGGAGAAAATCTGGGGGAGGAGAACCATTATCCAATTTACAGTTGAATTCAGTATGCAAAATATCCTCACAATGATTAATACAGGCATTATTTAAAAATTGAAATATTGAATATTAAAGTCAATACGAGAATGAAAGAAAATTAAAAGGCATAGACCTTCAAAATTAAATTAAAAAAAAAAAGAGCCGAAAAGGAATTGATGTAAAGATGTATCATACCAGAAAGTTATTTTAGAAATAAATCTTTGCCAGATTGAGTTCTCCTACAAACTGAGTGCGAAACAGCAGATTTCTGGACAGTATCTTCGAAAACTCTGTGTTTTTAAATGCCTGGCTAGATTAAATGGACAGGCAGGAAAAATAAATACAGAAGTGAAGTGAATGGAGTCAGGGAATTTGTCAGAGTAGAATGCCTAAATTCTACTACAAGGAGAAGCACTGCATGGTGATATGAATTTGTTTGTTAAACTACATCAAGGAAAAGCCATTTCTGCCACTTGACTTCTTACGACATCTTATTACAACTTGCTAAATTAAAGAGTCACCCACTAGGAAAGCTACACCTGCTATGCAGCACACTTTTGTATGTGAGCATCACAAAGTCATAGAAATGTGGACTGGAAGAAATATTACAAGCTCAACCCAAGCTGTTCAACTGCCCACTCAAAGCCAGGCTACTGTGAACAGCAAATCTGGTCAAGAGTCTTTCTCCAGATACATTTTGAATACCTCCAAGGACGGATATTCCACAGCTACTCTGGAAAACTTGTTTCAATGCAGCCTTGCTAATATAATGTGTTTTTTTTTTTTTCTATGTTCGATATTAATCTCCCATGGTGCAGCGTGTGACCATTTACCCTTGTTCTACCGCCTATTAGTACAGAGAATAATTTACTTTCAACATTGCTGTAACTCCTCCACAAGCAACTGCAGCCAACTATTGGAGGCTCTTTGCCAGATTAAATAAACTCAAGTTCCACAGCCTCCACCGAGCTTTTGCACTTCAAGCTCTTCAACATCTTTGTGGCACTTCTCCTGGACCCACTCAGCTTCTCAATACCCTTTCTGGACTGGGATATCAAAAACTAGAGTGTCATTCCACATGCAGCCTCACCAGAGCTGAGTAGATGGGGATATTTTTCTCTCAGTGAGGCCCTGTATTTGGGTATTGCCTGAACGGGAACAGAGCATACTGTCAGCTAATATTCAAGTTGATATTAAGATACCCCACTCTGGTTAGGACTTCGCACTTCTCAACAGCTCTACTGTTTGACATATTAAGCCCTCTCCTCTCAACATCAAGCCATCTTGGTCTTTTGATAAGCAAAACACACTTAATATTTTCTGAAGTAAAACAGATTCTTGATTTCTTTCAGGATCCCTTTATGCATCTCTTTTTTTGTTATCTGTAGAAGCCAGTAGCAGTAACAGTCACACCAAAGATGAAACAATGACAACTTCATGCTTGTCTTCAACACTCTTAGAAAAAAAACCCCATGGTCCTCTAACCTACAGTGCTATCCTTACAACCCATGTTCAAGAAAGTGCATATTCAAGTCCCTTTCTGATTCACTCCTACTCAAAAAACCAATCTCTATTCTGACAACGTAATTTAGATTTGTTCCTGCCAAACCTAAATTAGCTCAAGCATAGGCTGGTGATATTCCATCTAAAGAGTGTGAGAAACTACCTGGGTGCTGCACAGCAATATCTTCATTCCCATCTAGCATAGGATGATTGATGGGCTTGCAAAACATGAGGAACCCATGCCCATAATAGAGAATCCTATTCAAACAACTGGCAGATTACACTGGCTCTAGGATACCATAATAAGTCAAAACTGTAAATTATTTTTATTCAAAAAATAAACATAGGAAATCTCCAACTTTACACATTGTTTATGATTCTACACAAACCAGTTGCCCACATAGATTAATTTTGCTTCTCAAAGTGCTGTGTATTTCTGAGGAAAAATAGATCGATCAAAACCATTGCATTAAAAAAGTAGCAATATGACTCTCATTTAACACAGCAAAACTAAAGTGCTATCTATTCTTTTCTCAAAAGAGAGTCTAAAAGATACCTTCTCTAATGCAAAAGACCCATATGATGTTTTCATCAATGTCAAAATGGAATTAGTGGTGCAAGCTTAAATCTGTTGGTGTTGGCACACTACTATCATACTACTCTGTCAATCTGCGGCTAAGCTGATGAAGCAATTTGGATTCCTTCCAGGTTCTAACATCCAGGAAAATGCCAAGCCACTACCACTAAATAGCTAATTTTAAAGTCACATTTTTGTAATTTTGATGCAATGGAATGGTTACTTGAAATACATATTTTACAGAATCCACATGAAGTCAGAACCAGAGTCAGTGCTACTGTGCCAGTGTATATTTAACTTTATAAAGTTGTTTGGTGAAAGAGAACATCTCACTGAGGTGAAAGGGGCACTTCACAGCAGTTATCGTAAGGTACAGAGGGTGGCTCAAGTGTCTTTCCCATGTTAAAAGTCAAATGAAAAAAAGGAGCTCTGAAATTCAAGAAATAGAAAGTTCTAGAACAAACCAGTCAGCACTGCAAGATCTCATCTCTCTCTAGTGAACCTCAGACAGAACACTACAGGCACAGATAAAAAAGACATCAATTTTTAATCTTCTAAAGTTGGGCAAAAGTTCATTAAAGCAGCTAAAGTAAACAACTGTAACGTCCGACTTGCACTAAGCCACTTCACCTACACTTGACATGCCAACCTGAATCCACCACCTGAAACCACTGACCCCTTAACTCAGGGAATCCTTCTGTGACATCCTGTGCATGTATCACCATTCTGTCATACAGCACATGTGGACCCAGACTTCTACAACAATAGACCGTTCTGCTCCTTAGTTCGCACAATCCACAAAAGTCAGCACTGAAGCAAATAATCCATGTTTCATGAATAGATATGCTCACAAACTGGGCAGAAGCAACCTGTGGAAAGTGAAAGGGGAAAGATAATTCTGTGGAACACAAAGTGCCTCATAAAATGGCACACCAAGGTAGTCATGCCCATGTCTATTACAATGCCTCTCTGCTGGAAATAACAATTACACTTAACTCCCAACTTGCTCCTTACAGCCTACAGGAGAAAATTAGCAGTTTGGGTATAATGCTGTAGGCATCTTAACTCTGTTAAGCCCATATATCCTTCTCTTCTGATATAAGCAAGGAGTATTGGACGCTGCAGAAGGATAAACAGTGTCAAAATGTTACGTGTACTTGAACTTGTAGACAGTTAATAACCATGTACTAAGCTCTACTAAAATGCATACTATTCAAATGAGCTTAATTTAGAAAGCTATCTAGACCACTTAGCATAATTGACCTTTTATTATTTATCAATACATAATTTGTTTACTGTTGTGGACTATCAAACAAAATAAAATTCAAAAGTAATTAGATTAAATTAGAAAATAAGAACTTTTCAGGGGCAGGGAGCTCCTTTAAGAGTGGTCATAGAGCAAACGATTCTGGCTTTTCATCGTTAATGACTGGATTTCAGTCTTACTGTGAAGTAGACTGGAGTTCAGAAGCAACGTTACACTTTATAGAAATCTAAATAGTGGTATTAGACCACACCAAGTGTATTTAAAGAGTATTAAAAATTCAAGTTAAAATGTCTGAAAGAATTCAAAGTGAACCTGCATTGAACTATTTTCTCTTTTTAAAGAGGAGGCTAATAGCAGATTTGTTTCTACAAAATGTCATCTTTAAACCTTTAACAAAAGCACAACCTTTTTTTGTGAAGTGTATTAGTTGTTCGTGCAAGTGTCAGCTCACCAAAAATTGGACCCTGATTTTATATTAATTTTAAAAATTAGATACATATGCAAGGAGTTACATCTACATTATATAATTAATTTAGGAAGCACAAATCTATTGTTCTGGAAAACATTTTATTGCTTAAATCACAAGTATTTAGGTTTTAATCCTCAGGCACCTAGTACAAAATTACTGATCACAGAAACCAGAAAGAAAGAATTTTTGATAGGTACTTCATATGAACGATGGAATAAATGATTTCAGAACTAACTGATTATATTTTCCTCCATTTTTGAAGTAACTCAGTTTTCTTTAGACAAGGATTAGAAATGGGATCACTCAAAACAAGCTGAGGAAATATTAGTATTGTAGTACCCAGGAACTGAAATATCAACTGAGGAATACTGTTGTTTATTTCTTGAAAAGATTGACTTTAAAACACAACTGTTTTTATATACAGCATTCAGTGAGGAGTTCTTAGTGCACAGAAATCCCCAAAGAAAGCAGAATTCTCATATTTTGAAGTTTATAAACATGAAAAATATCCAATTTTCTTTCCTGCACAGAAGGTATTTTTCACCTTTCCTAAATAATAATAATAAACCTACACTGAACTACTGGAATGACTGTAGCACTTAATATGATGGCTATGGCATTGAAACATGCCTACATATATGTATAGAAAAACACAGACGTGGAAAATGTGCTGCTTAAAAGGCTAAGAATTTTTTTAAAATCCACTATGTCTTTATCTTAAATATACAATAGATCTGGTTTTGCCAGACAATCTTCTAGTTAACCCGCTGATTGGTCTCCAGGCTAATAAAAATGACTATAACTTTTTAACAGGGCTACAAAAACTGAATTTTTAACATTTATGCCATGTTTTGTTCATTTTGGAAATCAAATACTTGGTTAGAAAAGGCAAAACATGCACTGAATTTTGCATAAAGATCATGCCATTCAAAATAATGTATGTAAAACTCATTGGTGAGATGCCAAGAAAAGGGCAAAGCATTTTCTTAAACATGAAGAGAGTAATTTCGCAAAGTTTATTGTTATAAATGTAGAGCATGCTATAAAGCTGTTGAACTGTGGAATAAAAATTTTGTATTTGCAGTAGCACTTTTCTTGATTACTGTGGATTAACATATTTATGAGGTTACTCAGCCTCAGGTTTAAACCCACAAATCAAAGGTTTATATCAGCATGGGTAATGGATTACACAGAAGTCTATGGCCTACGATATCCCAAAGGTATCTGTCTTTCAGAAGATTTTTGTATATAATGCCACTTTGTGGAAATTACATTTTCTGATCTTTTTCATGGTGCTTGGCGATTCCCTTCTTTTATGTTTGTAAAAAGCAGTATTCCTATTCAGCAGAGAAATTCATTGATGTACCTTCTTGTTCCCCTCCTCACCTATTGAGGAGACCATGAAATACTGAGGCTTTAATTCCTTGATGTAAATGGCACTACTACAATTAGAGTACAAGTCATTGTGAACATATTTGATGCAATTAAACTTCTGAAGAGGAAGACATGTGTATTCCAGCAGCTGTTCAGAGAACAAATCATAGAATCATTCTGGTTCAAAAAGACCTTTAAGATCCTTGAACTCAACCACTAATCTAACTCCACCACCTCTACCACTGAACCATGTCCCCTGGCCCCACATCTTCATGTCCTTTAAATGTCATTAGGGATAGTGACTCAATCATCTCCCTGGACAGCCTGGTCCAATGCCTGACAACCCTTACACCATGTGTCTGAGGGCATTGTCCAAATGCATCTTGAACATTGTCAGGCTTGGTACCATTACTGCTTCCCTGGGGAGCCTGTTCCAGTGCTACACCAGCCTCTGGGTGAAGAACCTCCTCCTAATGTCCAACCTAAACCTTCCCTGGCACATCTTCCTATCTTTCCCTCTGGTCCTATCATTGGTCACCAGAGAGAAGAGATTGGCGCTTGCTCCTCCCCCTTCCTTAGTGAGGTAGCAGTAAACTGCAATGAGGTCTCTCCTCACTCTCCTCTTCTCCAGGCTGAACAGACCAAGCGACTGCAGTCCTCTAAACCCTTCACCAACTTTGCGGTCCTCCTCTGGACACAAACTCCAGTAGCTTTATATCTTTTTTGTACTGTGGTGCCCAGAACTGCACACAGTACTCAAGATGGGGCCACACCAGTGCAGAGTAAAGCAGGACAATCACCTCTCTCGACCGGCTGGCAATGCGGTGCTTGATGCACCCCAGGACTCAGTTGGCCCTCCTGGCTGCCAGGGCTCACTGTTGGCTTATATTCAACATGCCGTCCACCAGAACCCCCAGCTCCCTTTCCACAGGGCTGCTCTCCAGCCTCTCACTCCCCAGAGTGTATGATTATCCAGGGTTACCATGTCCCAGGTACAAAACCTGGCGCTTGTCCTTGTTAAACCTCATGTGATTGGTGATTGCTCAGCTCTCCAACCCATCCAGGTCCCTCCGCAGGGCCTCCCTGCCCTTGAGAGTGTCAGCTGCTCCCCCCAGCTTGGTATCATCTGCAGACCTTGCAAGTAAGCCTTCAAGTCCTTCATCTAAATTGTTTATGGATATATTAAAGAGAACCGGCCCCAAAATGGATCCCTGCGGAACCCCGCTAGTGACCGGTCCCCAGCCTGATGTAATCCCATTTACCACAACCGTAAGACCTCTACCCATCAGCCAGTTGCTCACCCAACATATTATGTGCTTGTCCAGCTGAATACTGGACAATTTGTTAAGGAGGATACAATTTCTTCATGTGATAGTCCCTGTGATCTATAAAATGATGGTTCACCTTAGTGCTATGTGAATTCAGCTGATTCAGGGGTGTGCTGGGCAGATTTCACATTTGGTTGCTTTACAGTACACTAATGGCAAAGCAATATAACTTGCTAACCTCTTGGAAGAGAATGTCACCAAAAACTCACTGCAGTAATTAAATATAAGGTCATGGAATAGATGCATGCCACAAAGAACAAGCATCTGTATTCAGGTTTTCAGTTGCAAATAGTTACATTGAAAGCTTGGAATACTGCTCCATGCATCGGAAATGGAATGTGTAATAGCCAAGAAACTCAAGATTTCTTTGTAAATCTCAGTAACTCATTGCATACTGACTGTTGTAAATATAGAAGTTGTGGATCCCTGTGTGAGAAGCTGTAATCAGTTTTTCAGCCAACAGTCTTTAGTGATTACAAGTGAGTGTTGATTGTTACTGCTTTCGTGGAGCTGTGAATGTCTTCAGAAAAATGTAAGTAGTTGAATTACTCTGAAACTGCTTTTATTTTACATTCTGAGCATATTAAGTGCTCATCAAATAAGTAGAACATGCTCACGTTGTGATAGTGGTGTAGGTCAGGCTCAGAAGATGGTTCTGAAATAAAACTGAACAATGACTATCTTGTATGGTAAATTACTGTATTTCTGTATTTTAGGAGACTGCCTAAATAAAGTACCTTTAGAAACAAGGTCTGATTTAATTCCAGGAAGTAATGCCAAAGGAGCAGACTCTCCAAGACGTAAGTAGGCAAATCAAACTTACTAGTGAGAGATGGAAGAAACATGGGGAATTTTAAGTCTTTGTGTGTCGCATGTTATCCTGCATGTAGTAAATATTCTAGCTGTTGAGTAGCATCACCTCCTACTTAACAGCATGGGCTGGTGGAGCTGCCTTCGGTTCACTAGTGATAGTAGCACATATGCTTTTTAATAGTATAAAGCACTTGTTTAGTGATGATTATGTGACCATTAATTTTATAGATAATATTACAGGATCCTTCACAGACCAAAGAGTCAGCAAAAAGAATAAGGTGCTTCAGCATGATTAAATTTTGTAGTTTAGTTTGGTGTGGTTTTTACATCTCTGAGTCCTGGCTGATGAGGTTGCACACTTCAAAGCTTTTGACCTCTTTTTTAATTTATTTTTTTTTTCTTTTGTAATGTACAGTGTCAAAAAACCATTCTAAGAGAAGTGAAGAAAGAACACCTGAAGATGAAGAATTTCTTCACTGTACTATTTCAGGTGTACGATGTGTTTCTGTATGCATTGGAGATGTATTTTCCGGTGTGGTTTCCTACATTAAAAATCCAGAAACCTTCTTCTGTCAGCAGACACATAGTGCCTGTAAGTGATGCGTTAAAAACGGGATGTGAGGTACCTCGTATGGCATTTTTCTCTTCAGGAGAGTGACTGGAGGGAGATGTCACTAGTCTTGCAGTTTGACCTGAAATGGTCATTACCTGTAGCATTCAGCCCATGCCTCATTCACTCAGGAGCCATGGTGTTGTAGAGGATGTTTCTGGCAGTATTAGCCATTATTATTGCTTACTAACCTGTAAGGTGGTAATTTCTGGGCAGTCATAGTAGTGCAAAGTAGAAAGATGGTGTAGCATGGATTTTAGCAACGTGAAGTCAATTTGTACCACAAATACCTGATGTTAAATATGTTCCCTCGTGTTTCAGAAGTGTGTATGAGTGTCTAATTACTTGGTTTATGACCAAGTCCATGAGCGTATGGACTGAACTTCTTTCTTATGTAATATGTTGAGAATATCTGAGTATGAGAAGGCCAGGTAATAGTGCCCAGACCCTGCTTTGGTGTCTTCTGATACAGTAAAACATGTAACCGTAAATAAGCTATAGTGGGTCCGAGTGCTGGGCTGCAGGGACTTCTGGTGCATTTCCCAAGGTGCCCAGAAACAGATGTCTGGGGAGAATAGAGTAAGCTCGTGGGAGGTGTCCTCCTAGTGCTGCCCAAGCCAGCAGTTTTTTTCAGTTAAAAGGGCCTGTACAGCTGGATGTGATCTGGTGTACCTCCTACAGTGGGTTTCTCTTTGTACTTGTGCAACCCTTGAATTCTGGGTAGACGATAGCATCGGATGTCCTTCAGTAGGAAGTGGCACTCATCACCTGCCTGTTGTTTGAAGAGCTGTCTTCCCAGTTTTTCTAGCATGCCTCCACTAGCTTGCTTAATTCCTGCTGGCTCAAGGTTTGTTCCTGTGTTGAATAAGTCTGTGACTGGTTTTCTCTGCCCATTTTCTTCTTTACCACTGTGATTCTTCAGGCTCACATGAGGATTCTCTTCAATCTTACTGATTGAAGACTCCTAGTCTCATCATTGTTCTGGTATTACATTAAATACTATGTGATGTAATCTCCATTATGCTACAAGATATTCTTCCAGGCTTTGAACTTAAGATTTGTGTACTTTTGTAATAATTACAAGACAGTATATGTTCCAGAACCTTTGTATTTTAAAATCAGGTCAACTTGCTGAGCTTCAAGTGTCTCTTAATGAACACTGTGACAAATTTCCCGGTAGTCCAACTTTCCATCCTGCTGTTGGAAGCATGTGCTGTGCCCAGTTCACAGGTAAAAATGGAATGAAAATGTGGCTTTTAACTTGTCACTTTGTTACAAAAAATAAACACATTTTTACTTTAAAAATGTTTCATCCAGAGTTTCTTTTGTTTGTGTGTGGTTTTAGCTGTGGATAGCATTTGGTAGTGAATTTAAAAAAAATATGGATAGCAAATGATGACATCTATAAAATGCTTGTAGATGAGTTTGAGTTTGCAACGCTCAACTCATGCAAGGGGTGATGGTGGTAGTAGTTGTCTCCATAAGGGTGTGAAGGTTTCTGTGAATGATAATGCTACTGTTCTATGTTGAGATTGATGTTATGTTTTTATATTGTTTTGCCAAAAAAATCATTGCATTCTCAGAAGTCAAAAGCAAGTACAATGACCATGTGTATCTTCCTTTCTAGAAGACAATCTTTGGTATCGTGCTGTTATTACAGCCTGTGTTTCTGAAGATACTGCTTTCGTGGGCTATATAGATTATGGTAATTTTGAAGTTCTTCCATGGACTAGACTTCGTCCTATGATTCCGGAATTAATGGACTTGCCAGCTCAAGCCGTAAGATGTACTTTGGCAGGTATGGAATAAATAATAAGCTGTTTTAAACTGGATAGAGGCAAAATAAGTGGAGTTAGATACTGATCACACCTGTCATATCTTATATTGAAATATGGAGAAGGATGGACATAAACATAGGTGTTATTTCCAGAATTCTTAAATTGTTGTGGCATATTTGCAAAATGGGACTAATATTTCTTGATAAACCTAGTGACTTGCAGCTGTATGCTTGGAGAACTGTTACATTAACATACCTGTTAGGTTTTGCATGTGCTTTTATTCTAATCAAAATTCAGTCACCTACTGGATTTGTGGAATTCTTAAACCCATTGTGGTTCCAGCACTGCTGGAGAAGGTGACATTTAATTTTACATCTTGTACTCAGAACTGTATTTGTCCCCCTTTCCTGGATCAACTCTGGTGAAACTACTGTTAGACCCCTCTCTGTAGACTTGTGAAATCTGCTGAGTTTTAAGTGACATTGACACTTCCTAGTTCATCCTTCTGTCTCAAACCAGGATCATAATCTGATTTTTTTTTTTTTTTTTTTTACAAACTTGTTTAATCTGCTGTTGGAAATTGTTTATTTCCTCTGTTTGTTCCCATCCCACACAAGATAGTCCACCCCTTCACTTTAGTACTCATCCTTTTTGAATAGTTTATGTCTAGCCTTCCTTCACAACACTTGGTATTTAACCTGATTTTCAAATATTTGCTAAAGTTCAGAGCAGTATTCTAGCTACTTTCTTTGGAGGAAAACATGAAGCAGTGCTTTCCTTGTATGTAGAGATGGATCCAATGCATATGGAATGTGACATGAAGAAGTCTCTTTTCTGGGGTAAATCATGATGCCTATAGCTGATAAGTGTTCTCAGAGTAAGAAAGGTCCTAAACACAACATGGACACAAAACAGTGATCAGATGTTTCCTGGTCAGAGCCAAAGATTACTACTGCATAAAATATATTTCTGGAGGCAACTTCTGCCAATCTCTTACTGTAAAGTTCTGATTATAACTTGCATTTTAGAAATAAATTTAGTAGCAGAAAGCAAATGTTTAAAGAGGAATCTAGTAGCACAAACGTTGGCTGAGAGACAGTTAATGTTCAAAACTATGAGTTGTATTCATGAGACCCAAAGACTCAACACTTTTTTATAGACATTCATACTAAGGAAATACTAAATCTAAATTTACACTTCTCCTTGTGCAATAGACTAGTTGTACATGATCTTTGTCAGATTCTTATTAAACCTAAGCACTCCAAAACTTCAGAATATAAATAACTGGGTTTGGAATCTTGCGACAAGCATGAGGACTGGGGGTGAGTTCTTTGGTATATCTGCTCCTTAATGTATAGTTTAAAATAGTGTTGTTGTACCTTTCAACATATTGTTGAGACTTGAATTGTCCTCGGAACCTTTCCATACTGTGTGACTTTTTAGGTGTAAAGCCACCATCAGGAGCCTGGACCTCAAAACACGTTTCTTTTATGAACCAGCTGGTGAAAGACAAAGTGTTAACAATAAAAGTAGTGGATAAAGAGAGTTATGGCTTTGTAGTGGAGCTTGTAGATGCATCAGTTACTCCAGTAATAAATATATCAAGCCATCTTGTGGAGAAAGGCTGTGCAACCAAGGAATTGAGGATGGCCTTACCAGCAACTGAAATGAGTGAAGTTAAGCAAGCAGATGGTGAGTACAAGCACATCCTGCTGAACTGGCATTATTTTACCCCCTACTAGAGTGGGTACAAAGAAAGCAAGTTCTTAACTGGTAAGAGCTTTCTAGTGTGGCTCATGAAGTCTAGCCTTCACAGCTCTGAAGTTTGGCCATGACAGCTTGGCCATGAAGAAATTGTGTGTTTGCTTGAGTGGCTGTATGTGTACGTATATATATGTGTGTATACATAACAAAGTTGGAATTGCTTGCTTCTGGAGGGCTGTACTAGTATTTTGCTTGCTCTGGTTAGAAGTCTTGCAATTTCCAGTTGAAGTAGGGTATGACTAGTTAGTACCTGCTTGTTCTTATGCCCTTGTCCTTTAGCTCAATCTTCATTGATCTATATATTCTCTCCTAATCCATCCACTGAAAACTGGGGGGAGTCTTTTTGTCTAGGCTATGTCCAAACACCTTAATTTTGATCTTCTTCACTAGATCCCTTATGGCCAGGATGTGGTTATTCCTTATCTTTGTTCAGAAGGGTAAGGAATCTTGTATGAAGTAGGGATCTGCAGTAGCTTACAGTGTGAAAAACAGTCTTGTATTCTACTGAAAACAGAGGATGTGAGAGCTTGTTTTGGTTTTGGGGGGCAGTAGGGGGCGAGTTGTTTTGCTCTGTGGTTCGTGGGGCTGGGGTTTGCCTGTTGGCAATATGACTTCCTAAAGTAACCAACTGTCCGAAACCATGCTGGACAGATGGCACAACATCTCAGTGTGGCCATCCTTGAAGCTCAAAACTGTCTTGAGCTTTGTTTTCAGAAAAAACACTGGGCACTTAGAGCAGGAAAGGTCTACCAAAGTTGGAGGCCAGCCACTTGGGCTCAAGTCTTGGAAAGGTTGACAGTATTTCTGCGTACTGCTGCCTGCCACAAGCTGTAACAGACTTAACAGCTATGAAAAATATAGGAAGATTTAGTAATATGCTAATAGAGGAAATGATCATAGAATCATACAGGTTGGAAAAGACCTCTAAGATCATCTAGTCCAACCTTCTTCAAACATCTCCCTAACCTGTAGACCATGTCTCGAATTGCCACATCTACCTGTTTTTTGAACACCTCCAGGAATGATGACTCCACCACCTCCCTGGGCAGCCTGCTCCAACAGCTAATCACTCTTTCAGTGAAGAACTTCTTCCTGATATCCAATCTAAACCTCCCCTGGTGCAACTTGAGGCCATTAC
>JAVSBS010027785.1:97446-116346 GCA_033124195.1 Coracias cyanogaster | reverse complement strand
ACTTACAGAATTTGAGAATTGGGAAATGTATTTGTGAAGAAGTGAGCAGGACACCAGCAACTACCAAGCAAAATATCAATATAGTTGAAAAAAAAAAAAAATCCTGTCATATTTTTTTGATTAAATAATAACTTTGGGAGCCTCAGTCAACCTGCTAAATAAAATGTCATTCAAATTGTCTCTGCAGGTCAACCACCTTTTACAAAAACATTAATGTTCACCTTATGAGGTGAAGAAAAACATTCTGCTTAACAATGTTTTCAGGTCAGAGAAATAACTTTGGTACTGAAAGTTCAAAACATTAAGTTATATCCTACCAGTAGTTGCATTTTGATTATGGAAGTTTATTTTACCTACATTACTAAACCAGAAACAGAAGTGGCAGTAAATACTGATTAATTCCTAAATTATTTCACAGAACTAAGACTGCAATAATACAATTAGTCAAAACAAATTCACCCATGTCTTTAATCAATTCTGAATGCTATTTTTTTTATACTGTCTTTCTATTCCTAAAACAACAGACAAAAAAATCCACCAACTTCCATAACACAGGGTTACAGCAATTTATCAGTTCCCAGTGCATCAGGTCAAAATAGTCAATTCAATTAAAGATTATGTACTAGCCCAGCTGTATTATCATTCCTTGTGGAGCAATGGGCTCTAAGTGTCAACTAACTGGCAGTGAAAGAAGAGTCAATTGGGAAAAGACTAATTTAATTTGTTTTTAAAATGTTCACACAGAACTTAGAAAGCTTAAAAATGGACCAGTTTGATCCTCCTTTTCTGAAGCCCATTAACTGCTTTCTAGTAATCCCCACTTTGTTCTATGATTTTTTATTATTATTTTTTAATTACTGACCCTTCTTAACAACTTCAGAGATAAGTGTAAACTCTACTCCCCACTACTGTTTTCCCTAAGAATGACTAGTTGGACACCTGCCTATCACATCATGAGAAGGATGATTTCATTCCTTTGTTAAGATGACAGCAGTGGAGTCACTTCAATTGTGTTGTTACAAATTATTCACATTAAAAGGGAAAAAGCATTGAATATTGAAAAAATATAATTATATCACAGAAAGCACAATAAAAGCACTGCATGTACAGCAGATGGGACATATCTGCTTCCCCATAGGAGAATAAAAGCTATCTAGATAGATGGTTATGGAATTTCTTTTTAAAACCTCTTCATTTTAGAAATTTCAGAAACCACCTGTGCCATCTTTCCTTTTAGCACGTCTAAATTAAATATCTCTTACTGATATTTAGGGCCCTTTCTTCTTCTAGCCCTCTTTCTTCATCCCTTTCCTCCATCACCAGCCAGACATCTTTAGCTGCTTTACTGCAGTATCACCCTTTAAATCTTCCCTTCATGAGATTAACAAGTGAAATAATTTCAGTATTTCTATTTTTTCTAGACCTCTTTGTAATTTTTACTATCCTCTGAACTCTCAAGTTGAAATCAGAAAAAGCTGAGCAGAGCAAAAGGACTGCTTTACAAGTTTCACTTAAAACACTATTCTTCAAGGTAAGTAATCCTGGTTTATGTCCTTGTATTCACTTTCATTTTGTTCTCTTTGTATCCTCAGTCACTGTTTGAACAATATTAACACAAGAAGTGTCATCTTAGCAATAGAATTTTAAAAGCATAATATTATTTAGTATGATAATTTAAGTAACAACTTGCTTTTACTACATTGTACGTTTAAAAAGCCTTTACAAATCTTATTAATATTACATATCATTAATAAAAAATGAGTATCTTTCCCTCTACAAACTCTAGAAATGTTACTGCAAAGATGTACCATTTACTATTAAGCTTCTTCTTATAGAAAACACAATTAACCTTTGGACATTTGCTATAACATTGTTAGTAAATTGTTACTACTGTCTTGCATATTTATTAATTTATATTGAAAATACCAAAGTAACAAAAATTCCTCCCTCCATAATTTGCTTGATTTCACCATACTGAGGTTAAACAAACATTATTGTAAACTAAGGTAACGTTTAAATACATGAAAATCAGTTTTAAAAAATATGAGGAAGAATTTAAGCAGTAGGGTATTTTATAAAAATAAAAATTGACACACAAAGCAATCCATCCATAGTGAGTGCAACCCCAGTAACACAGTATTCATGATAATGGATAGAGCATGTAAGCGGACCTGAACAGGAACTGATGGTTTAATATCATAGGATCATGCAGTTTACCACAGTGAATGATAAACTATGTAAAAGCATCCCACAAATGAAACTCCATTTAATCTGATCTGATTGAGTATTTGTAAATTCAAGAGGATAAATTCACAGTGGTACTAGTATGATAAGGAGTCTATGCATTGCAATTACAGAGTAGGATTTTCACTGATTCCTTTAAAAGATTAAATTCTGTCATATTAGAATACCATTCAAACGTACCACCTCAGTTGAGATCAGTTTATTATTTCACGGCTTTATTTTGAATTTTTTTATTTTTTAAATCAGAAGTCATGGGTCTTATACATCTGGGTACTACAAGAGGTGTAGAATAAGCACCACTACAGCAACTTCCCCAAACTACATCTGCCAAGCACAAGAAAACAAAACAACAACAACAAAAAAACCAGAATGTGAGTCATCTTAATGAAGAAACCTAAATTGTAATGATAGCAATGGTACTGTGCAATTTAATTTTCTAACTGCAAAATGATGCCTTGACAGACAAATATATGTTGTACTGTGAAAGATGGATTTAAACTGAAGGTAAAGAACCATTAGTGTTGTTAGGAGGGGAAAGGAAAATCTTATCAAAGGCAGTATAGAGCTTGCTAGCCGGGTAAGTCAAAGGTTATAGAGAATATGATTGCTGTGTACAAATACATGAAAGGAAGTAAACACCAGGAAGAATGAAGAGCTACTGATGTCATAGAAAATGGCCACACAACTATCTATAAAGTGAATGATTACATTTGTGGAAATAAAGGATCTTTGTGAAAGTATTTTGAGTTCAAATAGTGTGGAAACTTGCCTTTTAAAACAGATAGATCACTTTATGAAAACATTTGCTTGCAACATCAGGTAACATCATTTTGATGACGGAAAAGGTTCCTGCCAGCCCTAAGCCTACTTTAGCAGGAAGTCAGAAGACCACTGTAATATTCCATGTGTATTTGCAAGACTGGGAGTCCAGTACATAAAACTTGTAGCCCTTCACTTCTTGTAAATTACTATATACATCAGCAGGTAGTATAAAATAAGTAAAAATTATTTTAATGAAAAGATTAATAATGGAAGAAAATCTTGGATAGAATAATACTTAGTACGCATGAAAACCAAGGACTGAAAGGTTACTGTGTACTTCTCTTGCAAACTTAAACACATAATTTGAGCCACTTTCAGGTCAAAATAATTAACATAGAAGATAACTTATAAAAGCCAAAATAGGGCCAAATAAGGCCTTTGACCAAAGGATTGTCAAAAAGCACAAGATGATTATTATATCCATGTTCAAGATGTTTTTTAAGTAGCCCTTATTT
The DNA here is from genome assembly GCA_033124195.1 of Coracias cyanogaster. Lineage (NCBI taxonomy): Eukaryota > Metazoa > Chordata > Aves > Coraciiformes > Coraciidae > Coracias > Coracias cyanogaster. Next base: position 112,825 of record JAVSBS010027785.1, on the reverse strand, counting down.
ATATGAACTCTTAAGTAAAATTCAAAGGAAGTGGACTTAAAGAGATGAGTATCAGTCTTTACAAGGAAACAAAGACTAGGTCCAAGCATATCAGACTAGTGTTATTTTTCCAGCTCCTCAGGATGCCTCTTCTAGTTAGAATGGGGAAGTGAATTGATTGCATTGCAAATAACACAGCTGCAATTGATTTTTTTACCGCCACTAGCCTTACCACACATGACTACAGCTTTAAAAGGATTTTCAAAACAAATTAAGTTCTGTGGTTCAAGCCCACAGAATATAAATTAAGTGTTATTAGTTTAGGAAAAAGAAACAAAGCAAAAGAAAACCAAAACTAACCAAACAAACAAAACACCAACCAACAAAAAAAAAAATAGTGTAATCATTTCACAGAAAATGCATCAGCTTACAGTAGCTGATACAGGTATGATGTGAATTAAATAGCTTTTTGCCTTTTCTAATGCCTAAAGAGAAGACAACAGCCAAGGAAAAATCTATTCTTACTGACACACATGAGACTTAACCACAAGAGTGCTAATATACCCGTTACTTAGGGCAGAACACACACCTTTTGTTGTAACCTCACTGAAGAGCTGACATAAGCACTTCAAGGAATGCCACTGAATGCCTTCAATTTAGCATGGATGCAGTGATACAGTTACACCATGCTCATGTTAATGAGCATTGGAAGAATACATCCCCAAAAGAAAACAGAGCCAAAAAGATCCTTTAAACGTTTTGAATATACACTTTCTCCACTGATATCTCACCACCAACTTGGCAAAGTATAACAGTAACAATAGAAAACTATAAAGCTTCCACCCTTTTATTCAGTTTAAATGGTGATTTACCCTATTTCCCCCTTTTTATCCTTGCTGCTAGTGATGTGCTTCATCCTTGTTCTTTCTAATCTCTACTGTGTACACACAATGACAGTCAAGTTTCCAGTACAGGAATGCATATTTAAATAAACATCTGCCAGAAAGAGGAACCTCCCCCCAGTTTAAATAAGGATAATGATTATGCTATACAGAAAGGTATCAGTTGAAAATAAAGATTAAACTGAAAAGGCACTTCATATGTTACGCTATGCACGATGGATGTGGCTCACAACTACAAGTAGTGCAAAGTCCCCTCTGAGGTAAGAGTTACAAATTTCCTAGGTGTTTTTCTGAAAGACATATCTGATCATACCACTTTCTAGCATTACATGTTAATTCAACTATGAAGGCATAATGAGCAATTTATTGTCTTGAAAAAAGACACTCACTGGGACAGTAACTCCAAAAGGGAAAAATTAAGATCTGACAGGATAAAATTTAAAACTACATTTACCTCAGAAAATATCATTCACAGATTTTTTTTTTTTTAATATTGATTAGAGTCTACAAAAGCCACATCTCATTCTGTCTTAAAAGACTATCCAGATGCCATTTAAGAAACTTTTTTTTCTTCAAGGCAGATATAAATATTGAGCTCAAAAGGCCTAACAGTTGGATGAACACCAAAATACACTATCTTGTATTTGTATTATACAACTTACTATAAAATAATTACCTTAAGATTTATAAGCATTTTCTTTTTTTTTAATCCTCAGAGTTGGATGGACTTGGACTTTGAAGGAGAATGCAATTCATTCCTCTCACATTTTACCACATTATAAGTTATTAACTTTGAATGTCTTAAGGAGAGGGCAAAGATGGGATCTTACTGCTGTCTCCAATTACCTACTGAGTGGGTTGCAGAGAAAATAGGGTCAGCCTTCTCAGAGGTGCACAGAAAGAGTATTAAATACAATGGACAGGAACCACAGCTACATCTGTATCAAGCTGATGAAGACACCCAATATAAAAAACTTCCGTTAGAGATAATTAATACAAAAACTTTGTTATCAGTGAAAACGAGTTATTTCCCTGAAACTCTCATATGTACATTGCAGAGAATTTCTCAGATGCTACCACTGGGAATAAACAAAAAATAAAATTACCTTAAATGAAAACAATTCAGAGCCTGCACAAAGATGGTATTACAAGACAAAGGAGTAATGATGATTCCATATACATACAAACAGCTTTTATTTCACTCATTTGAGAATATCTGACAGCTTGAATGTTTTTTCCCTACCTGGACTGCTAGTTAGTACATCAATTTTAGCAGACTGCAATCTGTAACAATGTCAGTCTTGTGTATTTTTCTTGTCACAGTGAAGAATAATAATAAAAGGAAAAGACAAGAGAGTAAAATGAGGACATAATGAAACAAGAATAAAGGAAGGAAAAAAAAGCCAGAAGATTCACTTTGCCTCACTTTTGTGGAAGGTATGTTCATCAAGGGGTAACAGAATGAAACATCAGAACTGAATAAAGTTCAGGTAAGATAAATAAAAATGTAGGAATAGAATAGCAAAATCTGTAGAGCATATTGGTCTCAAAATTCGTATTACCAACTTTAAGAACATATGTGTTCAAGTATTCTGTAACCCAGCAGTTCTCAATCATTAGTCTCCAATTCATGCTTACATCTCCTAAGCCATTCCCAAAAACATACATCGGAATAGAATACAATTAATAGAACTTCTACTACTTCTGGATATTTTCCTATTTATACATGCAAAGGTATTGTATTAATCCTTCTGGCAAAAGCATAACTCTGAGAAACTAGAATAACACAAATTCAACACGGCATACGTTAAACTAACGAACGTGAAATGCAATCGCAAATAGGTATTTGCATTTGTACAAAAGTGTTTCTAATGCAAGGCACAGCGAGACTCTTGGATCTTTGTTTTCTAGTGTTATTTAAAGCTTTTATCCATAACTGGCAAGAAAACAGTATCATTATTAATATATTTTTATTTGGCATACTGAAAGAAGAAAGTGAAAAGAATAGGTCATTTTTACCAAGCCATTTTTCAGGAGGAGAAGGGGATGGTAAAAGTAATAAAAACTTCAATAGCATAAATGTGGAATCAAAGAATGAAGAGCATTCTCAAGGATGCTATTCTGGACTCAGTGACACTGAAAAACATTTGGGCTTATGGTAGATAATCATTAAATTCCCAATGCTGTTATGAAAGGGCTACAGTAACCCTAGATGTATAGAGAAAAATGCTGAATGCAGCAAAAAGGGTGGATTGGAGTCACAAGAAGGAAGAGCAGGATAGGTGGTGCTAAGGTTGCTGTGCTTCCTCTGTGTGGGCACACCGTGGCCCATGGGGGAGCTGCTGGAAAGGACCCTTTTTCTGCCCCCTCAAGCACATCATTAACTCTGTGTCTGAAACAGATGTAATCATGCACGGAAAAGCATATGCAGTTCTGGCATCCATCATTCCCAAAGGATACTGAAATACTGGAGAGTTCAGAGAAAAGCCACAGGAATGAAAGTAAGATTGGAAAAAAATGAAGAAAAGGTGATGAAGTACATGGTGTTAACAACAACACATCCTTTATAGGAGGGAGCTCTTCTTTCTAGCATAAAATTATATTTCAACGCTAGCCTGTTGAAAGCCGTACTTATCATGAATCATTTCTTTTTAAACAGGGGAAATAATTAACAGTCAGAACTATTCAGAATGAGACTACTGCATATATCATTTCTAGAAATACTTAAGCCAACACTGTACCTTTTTTTTTTTTTTTTAAATATATGGTCTAGTTCAAACAGCAATCAATTTGTGAAAGTCTATGCTTTAGTATGTTTCATTTCAGATTATATGATCATAGCAACCCCTTCTGGATTTATCATCTATGAGATATAACACCAAGGTAGCAATGAAATCAAGTGCTTACATGAAAAAGTAATGACAAGTAACTAATGTACTTAAAGCCAGATTTTAAAAAAAGCAGATGACCTGCAAGCTCTCCACCCTTGTGTTTAATATGCTTATCTGGCTCTCTGTGTGTTACAGTTGTTTGTACTGTCTCCCTAAAGGCACAGAATATGTTTTGTCTAATACAGTTCAAGCAGTTTGGGGTTGTTGGGTTCTTTTTTCCTGTTTCTTCAAAATATGTGCAATTAGTTTCCTGATAATAAAGAATTCAAGAGATAGATATATATATATATAACCACAATTTAAAGGTCCTTAAAGAATTTAAAAATATAAACTAAATCAATATTTCATAATGAAAACAAATGGAATCACAGCCCTAGCATCCTTTTGCACAGTTGAAGTAGGCATTCACACTCTAATCCAACAATGAGAACAGAACTCCCCAACACCTGCCCAATTAACAGTCAAGTTTGCAGGTCTGAGCTGGTCTCCTTGCTAAATAAAGGGCTTGTGATTCTGCTCGACTTTGTGCTATTCTTCCTGTGTTTCTCAGGAATTACATTTGTGGACTTGGACTTCCTCACATCTTCACATTGGTTAGCTCAGCTCAAACCATATAAGCGTTAGTTAATCCATGAGGAATCACAGAATGGCTCTGGATTTGAAAATCCTGAACTGTCACTGACAAATATTTTTATTTTAGTTTATCATAGAAATTAATACATTGATCATCATATGGTTAAAAGATTAATACCTAGCTTTGCGAAAAATAGACATCTATACGAAATGTCTTATCACATCAAAAATACCTTAGAATAGATCCCAAAGATGAAAACAAAACAATTTTCCAAGGAATATCTTCTAGTAGCATATATAAAGTTTAACTCCTTGCATCGGTCACTGCAATAACTCTTACACATTAGAGTAATACTGATTCATTAAAATAAACATGCTTAGGGATGAATGTCTGCTTAGCCTACAGTAAGACTTCTCTTGCTAAGGATGCTCATGGCTCACTCCTGAGAATGTTCCTGTAGCTAAACAAATAGCCTCAGCTTTTGAAGCTTCAGTGCTTTTGGAAAGCTGGGAGCTCTGCAAACTCAGCTGTAAGCACCCCTACAGTTTCTAGCTAGTTTACCACAACGTGAGGAATTAAGCTCTAAGTTCCAAAACAAAATCCTAGAGCTGCATTTCCAGTCACTGCTGTCAAGTTTACCTATAGCTGGAAACTACTGTTTCCAGGGTCACTGGCTCTGAGACAGTTCATCATGACATACCTTGTTGGTTCCGTGCTTGGAGGTCAGATTCAGAGTCTTCAATTCATGGGGCTAGTGACCACATGCTGCTGCTGAAGGACAATGCTATGAGCTCTGGTTTGCATTTTTAGACAAGGGATCCAGTTAGTCCACGTACCTTGTAGCTCTGAGTGACAGTGTGGAGCAGCCTGATCAGCAAAAACACCTGTAACCAGAAGACCTTAGGAAATCCAAAAGCTGCTCTATCTTGAAAACCTGAAATTCCTGTCAATGTCACGATGACGATCATGTTGGTGAGGCTGAGCCATCACTACTCAGCAGATATGGGGTTCCCAAGAAGCCTACCTCACAAACACTTTACATTGGAATTCTGAAGTTAACTTTCCACCACTAACGTTTTGTTTATCAAGAAATGTTGAAAAACATGATGTCATCCGCTTCGTCACAAATCCAAATTTAAATAAAAATCTTGCACATTTTTCATATTTATCAACAAAATCCTGGTTAGAGAGGGTAACTATGGTTTCTAGAATGGACAGTCATGACAAATAGGATCTACCACTATCTTCCTACTTCCATTCTGATTCCCTATGAGCCAAGCATTTACTTTCAAATTATGACTGTGTAGGAGCTACTGTGTATGACCTTTAAAGGCTTCCGTGGTTCCACAAGGCATGGATGTTTTCTTCAAGGAAAATCTTAATCTTTGAAGGGGTTATTCTTATACCCTGTTTCTATACTCTGTCATATGTTCCTTCCCAAAATCCCAAGATAAATAATTGATTTATTTGCCTATAGCTAATCAAAAACCCTGAACAAATAAAAGCTATCTTTAAGCAATATTTTCTATCTCATTCTAAATATTCTAACTACAATTTACTTAATTAAGTAGATAAGGGAAATGGAAAAGACAGAAAAAATCTCAATATCTACTTGCCAAACATCACAGGGAGATAATTTGTGTTAGCAAATACTATATCTATACATCTTTATTGTGTTATACAGCTACCAGTAGATGGTGCCTTGGTCTGTCTGGAAAAGAAAAGCCTACACAACTGGCACATCAGTTACAGTAGTTCTTATCTTAGACATTCAAATTATACACCAATTAAAACTATGCATCACTGAGGACTAATTATCTCTTAATTAGGTGTTTGGTTCCCTTAAATCATCAGCTGTACTATTAACAGTACTTCTGCTTTCTGAGAAATATCAACTACGTTAAATATTTACAGATATTCTGGTGGCTCATATTAAACCTTTTCTAAGGTGATTGGAAAAAGGAATGTACCAGGGAGAGTAATAAAATTAACATTTACATTTATTGGAATGCTGTAGAAGTTGGCACAATATGGTTGGCAACCTTGTTCCAGTATATTTTAAGACAAACGTTAACAGCTCTATCATTACTTGTTAAAGAAAAAAGGTATAATCTAATCAGCAGAAAACACCTCCTCATTTTAGCAATACTTCAGGATTCAGGGGAAGCATTTTGGAAAATGCTATATTAGATCTGGGCACATTAAGCTTTTGGGGAATATTATACAGTCTTGTCATTTATTCTCCACACAACTGGCCTTACAACTATAAGGAAATAAATTATAGATATTATAGATAGTCAATTTTCCAAAACAAGAACCAGTAGGTTTCTGGTATTATATCCATTACCTCAGAAAGAAAAAAGGAAATCATAACTACTGTAACAGTCCACATTCATGTAGTAATTTTGAACTACTTTATATAAGGTAATTATTATACATGTAATAATGTAACTATGACACCAGATCTTAATAATGGTATTTACTATGTTGAAAAACAGAATGGAGTTTAATTTTAGAATCTAGTACTGAAAGAAATTAATCTTTACCTCGATGCTGCTGTCCTACTGACTTAAATTTTAAAATAATTTTTAATTCCTTCACTTAGTGGAGATGTTTTTTTTTCTAAAAATAACTCCAGAGCAGAAACTCTGTTTACATTGAATTGAGGACCAATTAAAGCATATTTTAATCAGATATAACAATCCTATCTGAGATACAAATCTGAATCTCTGGACTTTTTTCTGTAAAACAAACTAAATGTTTCCACGCTGCCATGCCCAGAAGGGTAATGAGATGAGCCGTTCTGCCACAACATCAAAGTACAAATGTATTACAACCAGCTAAGTGATCTGTTACCAAAATCACTGTTTCTTTGGATCTACATTCTTCTACTTTACAATCATCAGCTAATTCTCTTCCTGTCTAACTTACTGCCTACAGTCAATGCATAAAACCTTAGAAAATGCTAAATACTGTAATATAATTTTCCTTTGAAATCTCTTCCGAAGCACGGTATACTACTAAGCCTGTTGTTACCTGAATCACTTCCTTCCTATGTTCATATACAAATCTACATTTTCTTTACTACAGTCTCATGGTCCTATCCTCCTGCTTTTGACCCCGCAATTTCACATGTCCCTTCCTTCAGATTCTAGGATGGGTATTATCTGGTGCCTAATCTCAGCACATTAAGCTCAAATTTTGCTTCCAACTCTGTTGAGGATAATTTTCATAAATATATGTTTATTATTACTACTATCAATCCTGACTTTACACTATGATCAATATCATCATCCCTAGTGAAAACTGAACCTAAGTATAAATTTACATTTTAGGCTATACCTCAGTCATCTATAAACTAACCCATTCTGCACTGCTAGATGCCTTCTACTCCTGTTTTCTTTATCCTTGCAGAATGGTAACTAAATGATAGTTCAGTGGATTTCTCGGGTTTTTGTTCTTGGTACACTACTTTCAAATCTTTTTTTAAGAGTAATTTTATATTTACTGGAAGAAAATATCAAAGTAGTTTTGGAAGTTAATGTATTCACTTCATCATCAATACCTCTGTAGTGCTTCAAGAATTGTAGTGTCTTCATACATAGCTATATACAGTTACACAGCAGTCTCTATGAAAACCATTAAGGCACTTAGAAATTGAATCGTTCAAAATAAATCATAGAGACTAGATTTAGGAATGTAATCACTCATGGAAGGAGGTTCTGTACAAGCACAGCTATATGTGGGTAAATACACATTTTCCAAGCAAAAATTCCAGACCTTTTTAAAACTGAAAAGGTCTTAAATATCAAAAAGTTCTGATCTTTATTTGTTAATTTAGTCATTAGGTTTGTGCTACTGTTGTAACATCTAATGGCAGGAACTGACAAGTTTTACTTCTTGGAGCTTTCACAAGATATAAGTCATTCATGAATGTTAAAAATTCAAAATTAACTCCAAAACAAAAAAAAAGCTGAAATAAATTATGCTACAAAGTAAATTTTATTACAAGGGTAGAGGTACTTCTTGATTTACATTACACTCCTTGTTCAGTTGCTACAGGCAGGCTATTAACAGAGGAAAGAAAATCAATTCTGAAACAGGAGCCAGTAAACTGAAAGAACACCAGTTTCCCCTTTTAAGAAAAAAAAAAAAAAAATCCCCTGGAAATGTATATATGAAGTAGCTTTGATTATTTGTTGTGCTACATACAGATAAATGTAAATCTTCACCATAATTCATTATTTTGTTCTGGCATGCAAACTAATACTGGGTGCCAAAGAGAGGTTTCCTCAGAAACAGCAGTGCAGAAAAAAAATAATCCAACAATATGCTACTAAAGCTTGAAGTAAGCTTGTTTAAGAATAAATTCCTTCTTTCCAACACATTTGGGCATTCTGCATGCACAGTAACATCATCATGTCTAGCTGTCCTGTAACAGTAATTATTCTATGCTGTGGAAACATGTTAGATTAACTATTCTGTATAAAAAATGAATAATGAGATTTTTTTTCATTAAATACAAACCTATTTTTGCCAGGCAGTGCTTTGCTGCTGAGGTTGACTCCCTCAATTAAAACTCAGACACTTTCAACACACTCAGAATCTTTCGTTTACACTTAAGGGAGGAAAGGAAATAACTAGTAGAACAGTCATTATTATCTCCAAAGGCAGCTTTAAACCTGGCAAACAACTTTTGCTCAGGCACAAGTTGAGATCAGATTTACAAGTTTGACAGTTATAAAGAGATATAGGTGCACGAAAGCAGCTGATCTGGAAGCAGGATGCTATTGCTGTCCTTAGGGACAGAGCACATAGCCAGGACAGCATTTTAAGGGTGAAAGCTTGTTTCATACATACTTCCTACTTTCCAGAATGTGGGAGCAACTGATGAAAAAAAATGAAAGACATCTGTTACCAGCTTCAATGACAAAAATCCTTTGGCATAAAATTAGTTTCCTGAGACTGAAGAACACGTTGTTACTGCTGTTATTAATATTTGCATAGCTGTCAGAAGCCCAAGCTTTATGATTGCTTGCTACTTCAGGGACCACTGACCATTATTTGAGGTACTGGCTACAGTCTGAGTTACTGCTTTTCAATAAATGTTACAGCCTTCAAATTCCATTACCAGTGGAGTTTGAATTACATCTACTCACAAAATGAAATAAAAATGAAGAGAAACAAGTTATGAGACTTTGACACATATTCTGTTCAGAAATCTACCCTATTTAAGGCTACAGCATTTTCTCATGGAGTCCTGTTTAACAGATACATAAGACATGGTACACCTAAAGGCTTGGGACTGTCAAGGAGTCAAATAATGTAGAGATGGTAAGCTGGATGATAAATCATGTCCTCTTACTTGGACACTTGAACCCTCTGATAACAAATACACAGACTCCTCTGAAAAGATGTATAAACTGCTTTTGCCTATGTAAATCTGGAACAGCTAAGCTTAAGTATCTGTATTCATCCCTACTTTCCAGTCAACACAGCATTAGAGGAAATGGAGAAAAAGTGTGGTGTAAATTCTTCCAACAGGAAAATATCCAGCATTTGTGTGCCAGCATATAACTACTACATACTTCTGAGAAAAACTGTGAGCTGTCCATGTTGCAGCCGATAACAGGTCTATTTGTGGAAACAGCTCTAAGCTGAAGATGTCCTATATTACCGTCTTTCTAATGATCCCTTACGCAACTATGTCACATTTCTGCCTCTCCTTTGATGCCAAGGAAGAAGAGGTCTTATAGCTAAATAAAATGCCTTTAGCATCAGGAAAATTAAACGCAGCATTTTCCCCTGGGGGTTGCAGAGCTCTTTTACTGACTGAGCACCCCGCTGTGTGCCCGTAACCATTACAGACAGAAGAAGGGTGCTGACTTATGGGAAGCTAGAGTGCAATTTTATAAAGAGAGCAGGGTTTCATCTGAAATGCAAAATTTCCACATAGTTTCTATGATTGGCAAGTATTTCACTGCTATACAGTGCTGAAGAGCTTGTACACTGAGGTCATTAGGCACACCAGTGACAAAAATGGGTCACGTGGTAGCTGCTGGTGAACAGTTATGACAGAGAAGTCTATCTTCAGGAAATTGTTGTATGGACACAACCACCACATATTTTTTTTCAAAGTCATTTTTCAAAACAGAACATTTTGTGTTAGAATCACCAGGGATTTATTAAGATTTAAAGAAAAACCTCTGAGCTTGCTGAATAGGTAACATGCATAATAAAAGTACTTGGGGAAGTAACTGTGAGGCACTGATCCTAATAAACAATCACCTGCTGGGACGGACAGTTTTTCCTTGTAGTCATGAAAATCTTAAAGAGAACTTAATGAAGAAATAGAGACAATACAGGTGACTTTGAAAGAAAATGAAACAAAATGTCTTGTATAATGAGGAGTGCTGTTCCTTCTCCTGCAGAAAATGAAATGGTAAGAGCAGTAACTCCAACACCAACACCCAAACCTTCCTAATGAAAGACACGAGTAATCTTAGCTCCAGTGCCAGTATAACAGGAGGGTGGTGAAATGTGTGTCAACAACACAATCTGAAATACCAGTTACAAGGGAAGTAAGGTCACTAGTTCTGCTTCCTCGGGAACTCATTCTTTATATAATTTACTCTTGACAAGTCACAATGAATAATGGAAATACAGGAGACTGGTACTGAGATTCTATGTGAAAAATTCTAGATGTGCTCGAGTGAGTATTTAGTCCTCTACAGAAGTATTATGTAAAAGGCATGTGACAAATTTCATGTTGCTATCTTACTTACTCCCATGAACAGAGTACTACCTCTCAAGGAGGCTACAGCAATCTCCTTAGTTCTAACAGGATTAAATGAAACCTACAGTACCCACTTGATTTGAAATACCACATTTTTAACCGACATGATCTGAGAAATGCAGCATGACTGCATTAGCAGAAACGACTCCAGTGCAAATAGTTCGGTGTCTAAGACCATTTATGCACAGGCCAGGTTCTGTGACATCCAAAGCCCTGCACTACAACACAGACCTCTCTGATCGCCACAAAAAGACAAAGTTGGCTAATTCAGGAAACTAAATTCTAGACTATTTGAAAATTAATTCAGAGACTATACAGAAGAGTTTCTCATTCTAAACCAGAACTCAAATGGATCATCACTATCTTGACTCTCATGGAGTCCTTTCATTAGTATAACACTAACATCATTTTGTAAGAATTTCTGTAAGAATAATCCTTTAAATGTCTTTCTAATATCAACCACTTTTGCATACTGTGAAAGTAAAATCTGGTACGCTAAGTGATATACACAGAAGATTATAGATATTAGAACTGTGAGCCCATAGAGTACAGGCCTTGGAAACTTCAGCATCTGGATAGCTTTCCCCTCTTAACCCTAATGCATAGAAAGACTCATATATTTTTAAAATTTCTATTATATACAAAAATTTCCATTATATACAGAATCATAAAGTTAACATAAATAATTAAAATGGTTTTCTCTGAAAAGGTCCCTATTCCATTTATCATTTGAAAATCTTATCTACTGCTAGAGCACCAAAAGAAAGAAATCTATATGGGTAATGTGAACTTCAGCTATTTCCTTGGACAATAACAAATCACAGCATACAAAAGTTAGGAGCTAAATAATCATCTTGTTGATTTAGGAAGTGAAATACGGAGGACAATATTAACTTCCTGAAACAGTTTCCATAAGTGGACGTTAGCATTCCTTTTCCAGTGCATAAAATTGGAGTCATTTAATTTCTAGATGGAAGAAGTTTTTTTTATGAAAAATGAGCAGGACAGGAAAAGAATGCCATACTTAAGCACTGCTGTCCCTGAGACAGAACTGTCTAGACGGATTAATTTCCATGTGCCTCAAAAATAAATACAAAAAAAATCTGTAACCAACCATCAAGGATTCCCTTTATCGTGCAATTAAAAGATGTTACCATAAAGGTGTGAAACAGCAAAAGAACGAGCTGCAATCTGGCAACATCTGACAGTGTTGCACATCTTTGGAATACATCACCTTAATAATGTTTGTCTTACAATGGTGATATAGGCACCTTCCAATCCTAAAGGTGAAAGGAGTGTGTAATGCATTTACAGCTTAAATTGCTTCATAGGTTTGTTCAAGGAAGGTTATTTAACAACTGAAGTTGTTCTTCGGGATTGGTGAGTGTAAAAAGTACTCCTAATAGGAGGAGTAAAAGCAAGCAGTTAACCTTTAGGGTTTTTATATAAAAGAGTACATGCATAAATGTCAATGAGTTGCACAAATTCATTCATCGACACTGTGTAACACATATTTACAGTTAAGATTCATATATGATTTAGAAAGGTCTAGCTTTACTTAACACAACATAGGAATAATATTTCTCTGCCAGTTTACTTAGATGACTTATTTAATACAGTAGGCTCCTCAGTAGATAACTTTACCATATAATATATATGAAACAGGCTCTGTATTTTATGAAAACTATTCTGTAGAATATTTATAATTGTGGATAACTGGCACACACTTTGAGCTTGTTCTGGTTTCCTGAGGAACTCACTAGAAGTTATGAAATTTTATTATCATTTTAACCATTTAATTTTTAAGAACTAATGCTGCAAGGGAGTTATAGCCAAAAGCTGCTCATCCAAACAAAGAGCTTCTTGATTGGTACAGAGGATGCAGTATTCAAAAATGCAGCTATAGTAGTTGTAACTACAAATATTGTTGAAACTTCTGGAGGGAAAAAAAAAAAAACAACCTCAACCATCACTGAATTTATTTTTTTTTCAGTCTGCCACTGCAGTATCTCACTACTCCAGAAAATACCCAGTGAAATTGATTCCAATTAAATCAAAGAATGTAAATTCTAACCAAATGTGCTTAGAGTTAATTGAAGTTTGTAGTACTGTATTACGATACAGACATTCAACCTTTAGGAAAATCAGGGGCTAAGAAAGCTAATGATTAACAAAGGATTAGACTCAAATATCTAGATACATAAGTATTTGTATGTCTTCTTTTATGTATATATCTAAACACATAAGATACATTAGAAACAATGTATATTACAAATAAACATTTATATTCAATAACTTTAACTTTAGATTTTCAAATCTACACTTTGAAGTCTTTGAAGATTCCCTACCGGAAGAAAAAGCATCATAATATAATTCTTATATGCCAAAAATACAGTGTGCAAATAATACTGTTTACATACTTCCTAAATGCACGAAAACATGAAATTCAGTGTAAAGCCATCAACATCTCTATGAGCACAAAACAGTCATACTAACCTGTATTTTGATTGGCCAGGAGAAATTGCTGACATAGACATAAAAAGTGATGTTGGGGTTGCTCCGAAAGTTAAATTTTTCACAGGAAAAGCTGTCTCTGTATTCCTTAATACTAGCCTTAGAAACAACAGGAATCTCTTCTCCAGATATTGTTCCAGCTAAAAAAACCCACATGTATTTATGACAAACATTAATCATCATTAAAGGTGCCAACGTAAATTTTCACAAGAAACTTAAATTCCTGAATTACTTTTGGTGTCTTCAGTCTACAACTTTAATGATAATCCTTTATTATGGTTCACATGGAACATTAGGTATCTTACATGTACACACTGAGACCTCACAGAAACTCTTACTCTAAAAAAGTAAAAGTAAAGTTTCAAAAGATTATGAATGAATCATAACAGTAATAGAAGTTACATGAATTTTAGAAGATAGGTTTTATCGTCAGCTAAATAGATAATATGCTTGCCTCTCGTAATTTAGATTCCATTTCAATAATAGGTTAATAAAGCTTGAAAGTGAACTTGTCTCCATCTAACAGTATTGCTGTAGAGTTTTAATTGTTCACGAAAACTTTAACATAGCAACTAATAAACACGTGTAAATTTTTGCAACTATATGCTCTAAGTTAAAATAAAGAAATAACTGGAATTTAGTAACGTTGGTATCTTAAAATAATATAATTTAACATATTATTATATCTTTATGTAAGAAAAACTCTGAATCTTCTTAGAAAATATATTTTTTTTCATTTCAGGAAGATTTCATTTTAGGCATCATGCCTCTCCTTGGATGCGTTTTCAGAAAGTCAATAGAACCAATTCAGGGAAACTGTCTAAATAAATCTTTTCTTCCTTCTTCTTAAAACAAAGAAGAGTAATGAGGTTCAAAGTTGGAGAAAAATAGATAAGCAGCTCTTTTTATCAGCATACACAGAAGAACTTTATTGTTTGATATCAATGTTAAGGTTAATAATTAAATTTTTAGCCTGAACACTGAAACAAAGAAATAAAATCTCAGTCTCTGCAGTAGTTAAGGAAACAATTTATCTTAATTAAAATCACAGCATTTCAGAAGACTCTCATTTAAAACATTTAAATAGACTACAAGCTTTTCCTACCAAAGTAATTTTAATTGAATAGGAGAGAAATTTAACATATTAATGAAGCTTTGTTCAGATTGCAAATTATCATCCAAGGTTTAAATAATATAATTAATAATGGCATAATGATAAAGGCAAAAGAACATCTTTACTAAAGTTTTATTATCAAAATTAGCAACAAAGTGACAATCAGGTTAAAACAGCTTAACGGATCATGAAATCGTATGGGAATAGTCATCATACCAAAATTCATGCTCACCTGTAGAACCAATAGACCATGTAATATTGAGGTTGAAGTTGTTTGATGCATTAATTGATATATCCAAATTTTTATTTGACTAGATAAAAAAAAAAATCTTAGTTAATATATATCAGAATGTATTGAATGTAACTCTATTGCATATAACTCAATATAGCCTTTTAATCATCTTCTCTCTTTCTTATGTAAACCGGAGTATAAATGGTAATAATTCGGAGCCAAAGAACCATTTTCTTCATAAAACTAAAGAAAAAATACATGGCATGTGGCTACCTTTTAGTTACAATCCAAAAAATACATTTCTCATCTGCTAATGCACATTTCTTAAGTGAAGGGTATACACCTTTAATTCATCACAGGAAGACACTAAAACTTGT
>JAVSBS010027785.1:82521-96767 GCA_033124195.1 Coracias cyanogaster | reverse complement strand
ATTAGTTGATCTGAAGTACATCTCCCATTTAGCATATTTTCTCAGTGAATTCCCTGGAAAAATTTTTCAGTTCTCAAAAAGATCCAAAATACCTGTAACACGTTATAGGCACTTGGGAGACTTTTAGTCATGGTTAAATACAATGTAATTCTTAATCATGATGCTCCAAAACCTTGTCTAAAGTTATTAACAATTTCTTACCTGTTCTGGATTTGCTATAAAGTTTATGGCAGTGTGATGCCTATCATCTTCTTGTAATAAGCTGAAGGTAAACTGGTAATCAATCAAAAGGCTGTCTGTGGGCAAAACAGAAATTAAAAATAAGAAAATAGATTCAAGTGTATACATATTAATAGTATGTTATGCAAGCACCTAAAAATTTACACTTCACTTATTTTGAAAAGCACAGAGTAATCAACAAGTCAGAGTTATTTACATGCATTTCACCATTTGTTTGAACCACAATGTCTTGAAGCAATAAAAAAGTAACTAAGTCAAGCAGTAAAAAAAAAAATAGTAAGAGAAATAACTAAATTAAGAAACACATTCTATCATAGTCAGAGCAGCCATTACACATGACTTGAAATAGTCATTCTTTGCCAAGTAATTATTCCAAAATACAGTATCAACTCTTGTTACAGTATTAGCAGTTCTCTAATTTTACTCAGAAATAATTATTCAAATATTCTGTTCGAAATGCATTTAAATATTTTAGTTTTACCGTCATACACTTTCCTGTGTTATATAAATGGTTTACATAGCTACCTTTTAAAATTACTAGCTTTAAAAATTTTGGAAAAAAAAGCCGCATCTACAGTAAAATTATGTAGTATGAAGGCACGATACTATAAAGAACAACATTGCTAATAATAAAATAGCACAGTGAAATTTTGGATAGAAATTATTTGACCACCAAGCACATCCTTTCTAGATTTCCAGGATTGTAAGGATCTTGTAAGTGGCAAGTGATATAAACGTTTCATACAAGGGGAAAAAAGAGGCAAGTTTAGTATTGACTCAAAACCACTATATTTCAGAATATACCAGAAATGGGTGCAGTGAGTGGATCTTGAATGCTCTGCTACCAGGGCAGGTATCTTCAAATCTAACAGAATAAATCTTCTAACTCTTTCACCATTAGAGTTTTACAGGGATCAAAAGATTCTGTTCTTTCCTTTGTCATAGGAAATAAGGAAGTGACTTTTAAGTGCACATTATTCAGATTATTATTCTATGCTAGCTAAAATATGGTTAGATGCAAGTCATCTTTATACCACATCCTAGTTAACAATTTTGAAGTCCTATTTTGATGCCTGTCTTGATGACATTCTGCTAGTGACCAACACCACACAAGCAGTGTGTTACATATAAAAAATGTGATTACAGAAATAAAATCAGTAAATACTAAGAGAGAGAAAGAAAGAGTCAATGCAGAAAAAAAAGATGTGTCAGCCTTTTGCTGGACTCAGTAGTTTGCTTACTGCTGACAATCACCTTTTCTGCAGAAACACATTATCTGAAAAAAAAAAAACCAACAACAGAACACTGTATTGTATCCCATGGGAAACCTGACATAGAAGGAGAAAAAAAGCTTACTTGTCAATGAAGCATGAATACAGCCTACTGTATTGTCTTAATAGTTAAAGAAAGCATTTTGTGGCTTTGGGTTTTTGTGGGTTTTTTTTTTTTAATTTATTTACAGTGAATGCAGAAAGAAAATTACACTATAAAGTAGTTAGATGAAAGGAAACACCACGACCTTTGAAGCTGAAAAGTCCACTATCTCTACTATTAGCCACCAAAGTTTCATTATTCAAATAAGTTGATCTAGATGTCTTCGATAACAAGTTTTGATCAGGTTTTTGCAAGCTTATGAAGGCAAAAGATGAATAAATACTAAAAGACTCCATTTATTCATTAATACTACTCTACACTTCTGTAACTATGCAAATCTAATTAATAAAGTCTCATTGACTCTATTAGTCCAGTGTGCCATATTTACACATTTGACAGTAAGATTGCCATTGCACCAGAACATACTTAAATGGAGCAGGACAGCAAAAGAAGGCAATTAGACTTGTATTAAAGAGATTAATATACCTTTTAATAATCTTGAATATCAAGGCCGAAAGGCAAGGAATAACATATAGATATGCTAAATCTCCTGATCTGGTCATCCTCAGGTCCCATGAAATACAAATTACTGCTTTAGCATGAATCTTTGCAAATAGTTTTTGTAAATGTATGCTGGACTAGCACCACAGCATGCCTGCCTACAGAAATTCTGGCTACTGCAAGGGCTACAAGATGCAAGAGGTAGTGTAGACAGGCCTTCTGGACAAGATATGCTCATAATATATGGAAAATGACCATCTAAAAATCCAATAGTCTTCTTCTAAGCCCAGTCTGTGCCCTCTAAGAGATGCAGAGTATCAGCCAAAGATTAGCGGTGTTACATAGTTAAGATTTCATCATAAGGTAAAACTGGGAATAGACACAGGGCTCTTGTCTCCCAATCAAATGAATGAACAGCTTTTCTGCACACAAGTTAAAAAAAAGAAATAATTTATTCTTAAAACAATACGACTACTTTTTCCTGGGGTTTTGTTGTTTTCTTCTTTTTGTTTTAAATTTATATTTTACTTGCTAAAAGCCAAGAAAACTGGAACATTTTTCATGGAATACAGGAAAAGTTCTTACATTGATAAATGTTAAACTATACAGTTCCCCATAACTTCAACATCTGTAACAAATCAGGAAAATAGTTTGAGTTTAACTTTATTTTTACCTACAATACAGTTGAAACAGTAAATCAAGAAAAACAGTAAGAGCTGGTTATGTATAGCACCTTTTATACTGATATCTCAAAGTATTTTATGGTGTTAACTGATTAGTCCATTAATTAATGTAAAATTAGATACTCCATTAATAGTATCAAAAATATATATCCCATACTGTAGTGATTATCTTCTCTGTAGTACTCAAAGAGCCTTGAACAACACAGATTGTGTTATTCAAGACGAGTTCTCAGAGCCAACAAATGGAACGCGCCTTGGGATTCCTCAAAGGTGCCAAAGGACCTTTAACTTATGCCAAGCCAGCCCTACAAAATGGCAAGAGCAGATCTTCACTAAACTATTCGGAAGGAGCACTACCAAAGACAAATTATCAAACTTTCACTCCACAGAGACCTGCAGTTAGAGAGGGACAGAACACCAAATCTGCAAAGCAAAAATACATATCTTTTCATAGACAATTTTAATTCAGGGAAAGATACCTGAAGTTTGTACAACTTGAATGAAGCAGCGAGCACCACTTAGTACAGTTATATGATTCAACAGTGCAAATGAAGTCAGGTGCAAATGAAAGAGCTAACACTGAGCAAACACTCCTTCCCATCCTTCTGAGGACCACAAAAGTATGCTGAATTAGTTTCACTGTTTGGAGGAAGGTTTATTTTCATACTGAGCATACTTATGTTTGGTCAAAACTTTTGAGTAATTTGCCTGGACCTATTCTTAAATCAAATATACCCAATCTCTGGAAGGCTCTAAATAGATTTTATTAGGGTATAAATTAGTAAACTAATTTAAGAGGAAATTCAATGTGATAGTAGAAATTAAAAGGAATTGTAAAGAAGTCTCTCCTCCACCAATTGCACCTTGCTGCTGTCTGTCTCACTCTCCTTCCTTCCTCTCTCCATCTGTTTCAGCCTATACCATAGGAGGGACTTCTCCCACATATATCCAGCAACACTCAAGGAAAACATCACCTCCCTCTCCTCCAGAAGGCTTTACCTTCTACAGACTGCAGCAGGCAGAACAGTTTTCCTTCCCACTGTCAAGCCCCTTCCTGAACACAACCCTAGAACATAAATCTATGCCAATACATCATAAGTGCACATGAACAAACTAAGCAGTTACACAGTAGATCACACGGTATTTCCTGGTTCACAGTGCCATTCAGACTAGACAGCTTAGCCTAGAAATAAATACAAAATTTAAAGTAAAATATAATTTTAAGAGTAACACCTATTTTGTAACTTTTAAATGTATAAATAGCCAAATGTATAATAGATAAACGTAGAAACAGCTATTTAAACTACATTCAGTATATCCTGTTGATACATTTTGTTGTATATATTTACAAATTTAGAGAAGCCTGAGATTTTCCTCCATGTATATTTGTTTCTACTTTAAATCTTTAAAAATCTACTGTAAGTATTTTTATCCTTTACCTAAACACATGAGACTTTTTGCAAGTGCTTCCATTTATAAAGACACACACAAAACAGATTGATTCAATTAGGAATGAAATTTGGATCACATATAAACAGAAATTTTAAAACTCTCACTGAATTTATATTGGAGCATCAGGTAATGAAAGCACAAAGATCACAAATACAAAATATAATCATCAAACTGCCATATAAGCAACACTTGATAAAAGCAGTCTTATAATTTTCATCTATCTGACCTACAGAAACACGAGTTTCAAACTATTGTCAAAATCTGATGAACTCTGAAAATAAAATAAAAAAATGCAAATAACAACACTTCCACAAGAGGTAACAATCAAATTATCAATAGCCACTAATATGCAAAAATTAAATATACAAACATATAGAATTATTTCAGTAAATGATAGTAGAAACTGCTTGATTCTCTAAAAGTACCATTGATGTACTCTGTGGCTCATTTTGGTGATTCTTTCATTTTTCTGTAAGAATTTAAAAAAATCTAGAATATGAATACCACCTTTTTGTCATAATATATTTCCTCAATCTGAACTTAATTCTCAACAAATTTTTAATTCATAAAGCATCAGTTATAATGATTTTCCAAAGAGACTAGGTAGTTAACTGTCTGGAGCACTGCACAGACTCTTCTCTTAACTATGGAAAAATGTTGATGACATTACAGAATGAGCATTGCTTTCTTTTATTATTAAAAAAGCTAACCGAAAAAGAATTTATCTGAAACACACCACTTTTTAAACAATTTCTTGTTCTTCTACATATTCCTAATCTTTTGGAAATACACAGAAGACTTTCATCTTAATTTTGGATTGTTTCATTAAAATCTTAATATCTGGCATATCATTTTTTTATCCTTCATGTTTACATTTTCCCACTTACTATGTTTGAAATAAATATGTTTGGTTTTTTTTTTTTACTGATGTCCATATACCAATGGGCAACGTAAAGAGACAGAAACACTACACCAACAATAATTCCTTCCTACTTTGTGCTGCTACAAAGTACCATAAAATGTCTAATGTGTTGTTGGCTTAGATACACAACCCAGACCTTCATCTCAAATCTGATATAAGATACAGGTGACTTCCATGACAGCCAGACAGAATTTAAGCAGCCACACATCAGATTATAGACTATAAACTCCCTGAACTTTTATGTTTAAAGTTTCACAGGACAACTTCTTGAGGACATAGAAATCTCATACACAAACTCAGAGCACACAGGTCAGATCTTAATTCCTCGCCACACACAATACTTGGAGTCCACAAGCTGGGTATTTTTGAGCTGAAGTTTTCCCAGTGCACCCTAAGCGCAGCTACTACAGAACTCAGCAGAAACAGCTACCACGTCACTGCGGCGTCGCCTCCTCTTCAGAGCTCTTACCAGGAAAACATGTTGTAGGTTGCCTTCATTTTGATAGTAGCAAACCCAGGGCCTCCTGTTTTTGCCTGGCAGGGTGTGTGTCCCATCACCTCAGTGCAGGCAAGGGAGGAGCAGCAGGAGGATTCACACCAGCAGGGAAACAAAGATTCCATGTGCACACAGAAAGAGACCAGAGGAAGTCGAATGACACAGATACTCAGCAGGGAGAGGGGAGACCTACAGTCTAATTTCTGTTTCCAGGCATGTTGCTTCATTAAAAGTCATTGAATAAAGTAGAAGAAGAATGTTGGAAGATAAGACAACAATATCATCCTGACATCAGCAACAGTCAAATATAATAAGGACTTACAGTTATTGAGTCTTTTCACATCTCTATTTTGATTTTTTCAAAACCCTTGACTGCTTTCACAGTCAAAAGGAGTCATTAAAATCAATTCAAAAAGTCAGTAATGAGCGCATGTGAGAATACAACAATAATTAGACAAAGAAAGCCATTTAATTAAATGAGGAAAATACATTCCAAGCAATCGTTTAATCCTAGCATTGCTGTTAATTTTCAAGAAATTGTTCTCTTTAATGAAGGTCCATGACTTTTAATATAGTTAAAATAGCTTAACATGGAAGTTTTATACTCTTATCCAACCAGGAACAGACCTATTCCCATACTGAAGCTCTTGCATTAGAAGAAAACTGTGTTTCCCAAAATGCCAGAATGTTCCCAAAAGAGCAAGGCCAGACTGAAGTTTTGATTTGAAATTCTACTTCAGTATTTGAGTGCCACTGCAACTATCCAAGAATACATAATTACATTGGTAATTGTTTTTAAAAATTGGGTATGTTTAGTAAGAATTAAGTGAAAAAGTTATATACAAAGAGGTACGTTAAAGAGGAATATTAAAACTGCAATATAAACTACTACAATCAAGGGTGTCTGTGAATTATTTTTGGGTGAATGCTCACTTAATGGGCAGCTATTCAACATTTTGTTCTACATTTAGTACTTGAGCCCATGCTTCATTTACTATATACTGCACAAACCCTTTTCTAAGGATGGAATTAATTTCTAATGTGGCTTTCTATAGTATTAATCACTATCATTTTCTAAGTTCTTCAGAAAAGTTAATGAATTTGTTACAACATTACTGTGAGATGAGCAGGCATTATTAGTCCCAATTTATAGGGCAGGAAATGAAACAATGAGACCAAAGACAAAAACATCCATTAATCATGAGCAGCCAATCTGGCATACCTAGAGTTTGATTTTTCATAATATTTGGATTATATAACACTGCGTATGATCACTCTTATTTTGCAGTTCCTTCCATCACTCATTGTAATACTTTCGACTTTTACAACAAAACAGGAAAGGAACATACATTCATCTTTCCAGTACGTGATCACTGGTTCATCCCCCACAAACAAATTCATTCCGTGCACTGTAGAGGAAAAGTTCCCTGGCAAATAGTATGTAGTCATGTTATCAACAATTTTACAATTGTGCTCTAATAAAAAAAGCAAATCAGAAACATTGTGCTAGCAATCTTAATTTTTGCACTTTCCTGGCACCCACTACCCACTACTATTTAGCATGTTTCAATAAAGGGGGTTTATCAAGTAGCTTCAAGAATCAGGCTGAAGTAAACTCTAGAGAACACTTCACTTTTGAGCTAGCTTCTCCCTTTTCCCAAATCTTTCCAGCAGAGCATCCCAGTTTACTACATCTTTCTGCAGAGAGGGAAGAATTAAGCCAAGTTTCCAGAAAAGGTGCAAGAACATGCAGAACTGCTCTCATTCATGGGTTTTCTAACTTTGGCCACTGGCTTCTGTCACAGTTTCTTGATACACATTTCTGAAACTGAACAACATGGCAAAAGATTTTCATACATATACAGAATTTCTGAGAAACATGTCTAGCATTCCGGCTCAAAAGTTAAAGTTTAGTAAAAGTTCTAAGCCAAAAGTACTGCAATGCATGTCAGACAGCCACATGAACAGAGCATGCAAACAGACCCCCTCACACCATAATCTCATTCCCAACTACAACCTAATTACCACATTGTTCTGTTGGGTGAGGATCACATGATCTTTACCCAATCAATGAACAAAATGTTGTGGGGTTTTTTTCCACTTTTTTTCCTGATAACTAGTAATAATTAAATTATGCTGACAACTCGGGTAATGGGCATCAAAAGATGTCAGCACATGGTTACTCAAAAGGACTACCTATCATCAACTTGAAATGATGGTGGATGGATCATCTAAAGGATAATCTGAATCTAAATCTGAAGGACGAGATGGCACAGTATTAAGAGTACTAGCCATAAAACAGAAAATTAAAATGTTTAATAGCAAAGGACGGGTAACCAAAAGATGAAGAGCTTCTTCATTCACCAAATAAATGGCTGGCCTTACGTACAACCATGTATGTATTAATAAAAACTTTTAAGGCTACCATTCACTTCCACCAGTAACATTATTTCAATATCTTTATTACACTAAAAGAAGACAATTAAGTGCCTGAGTTCATACATTCTCATCATAATTCTCTATTACTGAAGTACAGTAACTAATTTTGTGAATAGAAACCTCATAAAATAGTGCTGCTCTATTTTTACTTCTTGAAATCACTTTTAAAGTAGAAGCGTCCCTCACAATGGCAACATCAGGCCCATCACAGTCAGTCTTCCCACATTTTTCTATTTAGAGAAGTCTCTATTCATGCTGATTCTAAAATTCATACTCTCACCTCTTCAATGTACAGGCAGTTTGTCTCTCTCCTGCTTTTTCTAGCAATTGTTCTTTAACTCCAGTAAGAGTTTTTTGAGAACAGTCCTATTCATATTCCTCTCTGTCAGCAAAAAATGTTGCTTTTGAAACCAAGTTCCATTATCAAATACTATAAATCATATTCAAATGTGACCAAAGTTAATTCTGCTTGTATTACATCAAAGTTAGGGGGTTACCACCAGACCTATTTTCAGTTGGGATAATTATTTTGAACTTTCAGAGTAGCTGCCTGATTCATTCCTCTGTCATCTGTATCTATAACAGTCATCCACTGCCTCATTTTCATTGTTATATTGAAATATGCTCGTGTCCAACATTAATTGTCCATTGTGACAAAACAAAAAGTCATTTACCCTTAAGCCTTTAGTATCAACTAGCAAAACTTGCATTTTTCCTAAATGTAACAAGAGCTGAATGAGCCTCAAAATACTCCAGCGCTTACTATTTATATGCCTTTTTTTCCATATAAAGGAAGAGCATGTGAGAACAATTTCACAGAACTTCAGAGTTTTAAAAAAATATTCAGCAATAACAATTAACTGTTTATCTAACTGTACTTTTAAAAGAGGTACTAGGCTAAAAAGCCCCCGAACGCATTGATTAGCATCATAATCATCAAATTGAGTGACTACCTTTTATTTTACATAGAAATCTTTTATCTTCTGAAATTTTCAGATGTTATTTGGAAAGGTGTCAATTTTGAACCCAAGGTAGGGCCAAATGTAGAAAAGACTGACCTGACTTTAAAATGCTGTTCAGCAAAATGTTACTAATTTGTGAATGGAAATTCAACTACACTAATACTAAGGCTTACTCTATATTGACTAAAACTTTTTGAAGATGACTGACCTTTTCTAAAGACAAATATGTACAGAGGTCAGGTGAGCTACCCTAGACTGTCTCTAGTGATTACAGAAAGATTTAGAAGGTTAATTAGGGCTTGACACATACATTTTAAATGCTAGGTGACATGCATCTCACTTTACTCTGTCATAGAAGTAAGTAGGTAGGTATTCAAATGTTTTGGTAAACAAGGGAAGACTTCTTGTTGAAAACTAAGTACTGAGGAATATATAATTACCTGGGTTCTTTTAAGCATACAGTCTGAAGATGATGTTCTTAAAGTTTTTAAACCATGGACCACAGCCAGGTCTTATCTTTTGCATAGATATTTCACCAAACTCTTAACTGAACAGACCGCAAAAACTGAAAGACTCTTTTCAAGTTCTACCATGGTATCTAAAGAGTTTGGAAACCAACACAGTAGAGAATTATGAAAAAATATTAGTAAAAGAAGCATCAAGAAGGAAAAGTGAGTGCATCAGCTGGCAGCTATTTAAACATCAATTTTAGAAAAAAGGTCTAGTTGTCTCTGATAATGGAGGCATTCAAAGTTCATGGCACAGGCATTATGATTAGTTAAAAAATAAAGTGTTAGAATTTGATAGCAAGGCCTGCTCAGTAAATGAACTTTTGTTTTGTCGCTATGTACAGTCTTTGTAATATCTTAATTCTTGTAATATACTTGGAGCACTAAAAAATTGGAGAAGAGTACAAACAAAATGAAGAAAAAACAAAACGAACTCGTTAAACTGTTAGGGTAGAAATTCAAATATATCTCTTCATGAAATTTTCTTTTTAATGATCTAGCTACATCACCAGCTTTACAACACTTATATTAATATTAAAACTTTAACATGCAACATCATTTTGTAATATACTAGCATCAATACTTATTTATGTGATTCTAGTCTTTTTCTTTATATAGTCTATACACACTGAAGAGATCTCTGATGTCCCTGTTCTGACAACTACAATGGCACATCTAAGAAACAACATTAAAATATTGCTTGAGTTCATGTATTACTGCCAAAGAGGGATGCTTCTTGCATATAGTTAATGAAAGCAGTCAAATTTTAATGTTATTTTAAATCTTTCTCTTACAATATTCAGTGTATTATATAATGCCTACAAATAAGGTATTTTTTTCCTTTTAGAAATAAATTTATTTTTATTTCTCAAACAGATCAATGCCCATACTATGGACATGGCAGAAGTATAAATACTATTTTTAGAATTGTTTATACTTTTATATATGTATGTGCTCAAGTTTTCACGTAAATCACATAAATGGATTATTAGCAGAGTGTTAAGCCTGGTTCTAAAATAACACAGACCTCAGCAATTAAAGACTCAACCTCTGGTTGATCAGGCCTTACAAGGAGATCGAATCTGCACTTCATGTATTTGCTACAAATATACACAGGTAAATAGGTGCTCCTGTAATATCTCAACATTTTCAAAATTCTCTTCCTTCCTTTTTCTCATTATTTAGTTGAACTTTGCTTAGGAAACCTTAAATCTACAGTCCAAATGTCAGAACTTACCCCACGTTGCTTGACTCCATGTGACTGGTACAAAATACACAATGTATATTGAAGTTGAGATGTTTCAACTTCACTGATATTCTTTGCCGTTTCTCAAACAATTTTAACTTGTTAGTTCTGAGCGCTAAAATCTCTTATAGCAAATATATAGAGAACACTTTCAGCAAAACTGTACTTCATAACTGGACAGAAATGATACATGTCATACACCTCACTGTGTAGTCTCCACTATTTTTAAGTCATGAATTGCAACAGGTACTTACTTGTATTGTAAAAAATATAATATGCTATATCACCATACTTGCACAACGGACTGTAAAAAAATTTTTGCATTACAGTTTTGAAAAGAAGATGTAACACAAGCATCTTTTCATTTAAAACACCAACAGGTATATTTGAAGTAAAATCTGTTGATTTAAATAATAACATTCTCACTGCTTTTTGCTCATATTGAGTGCCAATTCAGCAAAAAGCACTGCTGGAAAATTAAAATTCCAAACATTCACAAATGAGACTGTGTGTCTGTAATATTGACTAACCCACCCTACAGATAGGAGAAAATTCTTCAACTCTTCGTATACTAGGGGTACAGAGTGAAAGACTTGAGGAAAAATAAACCCAGACAGATTCTCTTTCCCCACTTCCTACAAATTTAGCTTGTAGGGCTGGCAGTCAAGCACATGAAATAATAAACTATTTAATTAAACTAAGCAAATGGAACTAACAGAGGAAGGAAAAATGGAACTCAAAAGGCTGCTTTTCTCAACCCC
Organism: Coracias cyanogaster; assembly: GCA_033124195.1. Lineage (NCBI taxonomy): Eukaryota > Metazoa > Chordata > Aves > Coraciiformes > Coraciidae > Coracias > Coracias cyanogaster. The sequence goes on along the minus strand of JAVSBS010027785.1, from coordinate 85,182 downwards.
AACACCGTCACCCACTCTTCAGCAAAGATTTATTTTTGCCTGAGAAAGGGAATGTTGACCACCATGTCAGGGCTCACTGACTCCTTTCTGAAAGGGACTTGGAAAACTCAATTTCCACCTCAAACAGCTGCCAGACCTTAAAAGAAATATTCTATTTTCCTGGCACTATTTTTTCTACAAACCAAGAAGTACATATAGCTGCGCTTCCATTAATTCATGACTTTTTTCTGGCCATGGAAAGAAAGTACTGCTAACTGAAATGCACAAACAGAGTAAAACTCTCCCTCTTTTATTGTTTTTTTTCAGATGATTAGCTAATACAAAAAACCAGATACCACTAATTTTGATAAATATCAAGCACAAATGTTTTGACATAGGTTCTCTAGGAACTAATTATCATGTAAAAAGGAATAGCAAACTGCAGCAAATACTGACAGTCTGTTTGGTTTAGGTACTTGAAAAACAATGACTGTTATGTCATCTATACCTGACCTTCATGGACTATATATTGCAGTAGACAATCCTTGCCAATGACCATGGAGTGACATATTTGCATGATGTAGTTGTTCTCTTCCTGCTATTTAGTAAACCGTTCATTCTAATAATGACCTCTCTTCATCTTCTCTTTTCTGCTATTTTCACAAACCTGTACAGAAGCAGTACCTATTTCTACTAAAAAAGAGTAGAATTTGAAAATTCTTATTTCCTTGATGAGAAAAAAAAGTGATATTTTTGCCCTTTTAACATTTTTCTGCCCACATTTTGCATAGCTTGTCATTTTCCGGAATTATTCTGATGGCTGTGACATTTCCTTAAGGGAGTAACACAGTAATGCACATTTATTTGCCCATAAAAAGACAAATCAAATCTATATATATATAACTTCTGTACCAGTGTATCTTCATACTCCTTGACAGACAGGTTTTTCAACTTTCCCTTAATGTCTTGTTTCCTATTGTATTTGTTTCACTAATGTAGACTACTGCTTTTTGACCTCACACAGTTTGTTCTCCCATTTCATGTCAGCATTACCCTTCATATCAAATGACTGGCAAATTACACTTTGCTGTCAATGGGTTATATTTCTGGAACATATTTGAAAACAATATTCACAATTCAAGCTAAGAAAAAGTGACAATAAATTAACATCAAGGATTTATGGGGTACTTTACAATATGTTGAAATTGAGCTGAGTTAGTCGGAAAGTTGAACTTGACAATGTCCACATTTAACCTAATATAAGATTTTGTAAAGTTTATATAATCCAAGGTTTTGTCATCATCTTGAGAGAGAAATGACCCTCAATTTATCCTACAGAGCCCCTCACTCAAAGACTCTGCAAGGGCTTCACAACACTAATTTTAAAGCTGAAAATATTACTGACTGCTCTCTCGACTTTTACAAATATTTGTGCTAAGATTAGGTCATTGAGGACACGAAACACCTGAATAGTACACCTTATGGCCACTAGACAGCTCCATTAGGTGTTCGGCCTGTAATACTGGAAGAAGCTAAACTATCCTGAGTGCTTCATATTTGCCAGTGGAGAAAAGTACTGACACGGACTAATCATAGAATTAAAGATGTTAGGGGTTGGAAGGGACCTCCGGAGATCATCAAGTCCAACCCCCCTGCCAAGCAGGACCATAGAACATGATGCGCTAGTTTGACCAAGAACTCCCAATCAAAGGAACCAACACAAACTCTTCCACAAACCATAAGCCACTTATTGAAGTTAGGTTTGGGTTTTTTCCTAGTTCAATTGGTTCAAGATTTCACTACTGAACTTCCTTGAAGTCTCACTGATCAAGAATTCTCTTTTTTCCCTGGGAAGTCAGCATGGGAAGCAATGCAACTGTGAAACCACCACAAAGGGTTTCCCTTCACTGTCAGAAGGTAAAAGGACACAGGTGGATCCTTTCCTATTCCGCTTGCTTCTTATGGCTCCAGTCTGGGGGAGCCCTAAGGCCTCCCAGGTGTTGGTGGACTGACAGCTCCTGTCTTTGTGAATGTTAGGGAAACAAACACATACAGAGCACGTTATATATACAGGATTCCAAAAGGATTCATCACTATCAACCCCAGCTCAATATATGCCCAAACCACAATATTGTATATATGTAGATACTGGCATCCGTTTCCCTCTCATTTAAAAATCTGCTTCACACATGGGCCAGAGTCCCCTAAAAAGCAAAGTAATTCTCCTGAATGAGTTCTCCAAGCCATCAAGTCTCTCTCACTCTTGCCTTATCAACGTTTTCAAAATTTATATTTCTATAAATAATTGTAATTTATACTGGTTTAAATTTTAAAATAATAAGTATTTTACTGTAATACTACATATTATGTTTGCAAGATAAATAATAATATAAATAATAAATATAATGATGGGACCTGCAGAACTGTCTATCAAGTAATGAAGGCCTCCAAATCAAACTTTTATTTGCATACATTGTAATTTATGTTCATCTCTATTTTCTTCCTCTTAGCAGTGAGAAAGCTAGTTTGTCCAGGGTACTGGCCATCTTCTTTTGACTTAGAGTAGTACATCTAAAAGACTAGTCACTAAAATGACTTTGTCTATTTTGACAAAAGTTATTAAGTACCATCTGTAAGAGGATGCAGTCAGTAAATTCACTGATACGTCAGCAAAATCTATCA
>JAVSBS010027785.1:52761-82421 GCA_033124195.1 Coracias cyanogaster | reverse complement strand
CAAATAAGGATTATTTCAAAAATAAAGCATGTTTTACATATGTGGAAAAATTCTCCAATTCACAGTAATGTTTGAAAATGACTGGTAGCAAAACTGTTTCTTTAGCCTGCCCAAAAAACTGCAAGCCAATTTAGCATTTGGCAAATGAGTACACAGAGCCTGGGGCGAGATCATAATACTTCATTAGGAGGTTTAGATTCTTGGTGTGGTTATTGTTTTAATTCTCTGGTAGGCGACAGTTGGATTGTGTGGTTATTTTAGCTCAGGGCAGAGACTCTGTTTGTCTGTTGCTCTTTGTATGTTGAGTTGTTAAGTTTAAGCTAATCTTTTCTTAAACTGTCCTAGAATTGTCTGATTTAAAGTACAATCTGTTTAACTGGACTTTTAAACGCTAAGAAGATTTCTTTTAAAATAGAATTTATTTGTATAAGCCCTTATAGTCAAAAGATATTGTGAACAATTACTGTTACTGCATTTATAAATAATAAAAATTGTTTCAGTCCGTATCAAAGTCAATCAGTGTTAGATATAATTGGTGGAACTTTTCAATACCAGCATGTCAGTTTTACTATTACATTATGTATTTAGTTTAAATTAATGCTGTCCAAGAAGGAAACATGAATTCTACAAGTCAATAGCAAAGCTTCTAACTGCTGCTATACATCTCACAACTCAACTTTTTAACATATTTTTCATAGCTAAAATTTATTGTTTATGCACCTTAAGTTTCAAAAAAGTTTTTAAAAAACTGGAAAATGTCTGCTAACAGTTTTATTAGAAGTGTTACTTGCTATTTCTCTTCTAAAATACTCTCCTTGGAATGTTCTTGAGTTTAATTTTTCTCTAAGTATAGCAAGTCTGCCACCTAGTGCTTTATGGCTACTTCTAGTACACATTTTATTTAGGTTTTTTTCTTTTTAATTTTTTAATAAAGATGCCATGCTCTACGTCTCTGAATGCATATATATGCATGTTTGCCTACACACACTCAGAGTGCTTAAAAATCACATTTTATCTTCTTGCTGATAGGTTGCATTAGGTATTTCAACAGCTATTAGACCATATTTATGTTTCTCGACTAGCATGCAACCATCTTACAACTGTGCTCTTCTGCTGTGGGATCTGAAAATCTCACAGTGATTATAAAGGGGAAAACCTGTCATTTATTTTAGGAGAAAGAAAGAAAGAAAAAAAAAAGATAGCATGTCATTATAGTATGAGAAATATTAGGGAAGCAGATCGTCATTGGCCCAGTGCAGCTCTACACACAGTCTCTTCTTTAGCGGGGAGTGCTTTCATAGCGTGGTATCCCCAGCATTGAAGACAAGCACACCTTGGAATTGGCTTCAAGCTAAATGCTGCTGAGATTATCTGCTTGGGATCCAATGGCACAACTCTTCAGCAGTGGCACCCTACATGGGAGACAAAAACTGGGCAAGGATGAGGAAAAGGAAGCATAGATTCCATTCACACAACAAATTCCAAACAGTAGGGCTGGAGCAGCCCAAGAAGGGAGTAGATCTCAATGTGCCACTCACAAACTGAAAGCAACCAGAGCCAAGTTTCATTCCAGATCCAGCACCCATCTGCCCTTAGAAAAATTCCTTTCATAGAGGTTACTTATGTCTGCTTATGTCCACTCTTCTGTGAAGATGACAACCTAGGTTTCTGCCACTTCATTTTACGAGATTATTGCAAGGCAGCAGGACCACAAGAGAAAATCTGGTATAGCATTTGGATAGGTTTCTTTTACAGTTTTAAATCCCTTTACTGAAATTATAATATTTGTAATATAATAACTGTTACTGAAAATTGGTTTATATCAGAACTTTGACTACGAATAAACCCAGAAAAAAGGAAAAAAGGTATGTTCAAATAATAAGGAAACATCAGGTGAGATGAACTATCAGACCATGTCTAGGTCAGATTAAGCCTAAACTGTATTTTGACAACATAAATAAGGATGTATTATCTGACTCCTCCTCTCTGAGACAGTACTGAGCTAATGTTTATCGATCTAAATGGCTCAGTGATGCCAGTGCTCTGAGGTACACCTGACCTTTAAGAATTCTGCAGATGGGTCTACCATCTTTCTATTTTGCACACCTAATCCCAGAACATTTGAAATACTGGCTGGTGAGCCACTATGTGAAGCCATCCACAAATGACATTTCTTATAACACTGAGGTGAGAAAAAAATTAGAAAGATTTGTGGAAGGAAACACAATGAACCTAGGAAAACAGTTAAAATTCATGCACTCTTTCAGGCTCTTTTATGCAAATATATTCATGCTTCCTCTTTTTTAAAAGCTGTAAATCCAACAATTATCTCCATCAGAGGCATATATTCTTGTGAAGATGTGGAATAAATGATCAATAAATAGGTTTTAATTTCACAAAAAGCTACAAATCATTCAGCCCCTCTCTGTTTACTTCTCTTTGTAAACGACGCATCCCTCCTGACCTCTATTCATTTCTGGATTCTCTAATCCTTCTCAAAGGTCTCACTCTAATCTCTAACAAATGTAAAAGTGGGTCTGCTCTGCAGCACAGTAAACTCTATAGTGTTACCCTGGATACATAATGCACTTCTGAAAGCAAAAGACAAGCTTTCACTTGTTTTTGAGTTCACAGATAGTCACGGACCCAGGAAACTGTCTGTCCAGTCCAAAGATAAGCACCAGATTTATTAATTTAATTGCAATTTTATTTATACTCTTGCTGTGCATTGCTGAGAAGATATTATTGAATGTATGAAATTTTCATACTCTAAATCTGCAGAACCAAAGGGGGAAGCTCCTTGTTCTCTTCTCTTCATTGTTGATGGCAGTATCCAGATAATAAAAAATGCTTCTAAACATTCTTTTAGAGAGCAAAAGAGAGTAAGAAACTAAGGTATGTAAATCCACATGTATTTGTCCAACAGTGTTTTCTTAGCTGGCTACTATATTGATCTTAGCTAGGAATTCTCTTGGTGGTATAGGGAACTCTTGCGTGCTCAACTCATCCAAAAATTGAAACTATTCAGGCAAACAAACTGACTTTACACTCACAGTACTGATTTGTTGCAAATGTTTATACTTCTGCTTGTAGTAGTATTAGAAGTATCAGTTGCACTTCTTTGAAATGTAGTGTTGGAACTGTGACCCTCAAAGTAAGATACATAAAAACAGACATTTTGGAAAAAGTTTCTGACCTTAGCAATATGGATATCTAGAAGAGGTTTATGAAGGAGAGTATCACATCCTTTCAAAACAAGGGATTGTTAGCAAGCCTATTAATTCACCCTCTGTATAGTAACATATAATGAATCGTAAATTTAAACTCTCATTTCCTCTAGAACATTGGTTTAACTATTTCTCCAGTTATGATTTAAAGCTTTGTGTCTATATACGACACTGGTCAGAATCACAGAAGTGGCACTTGTCCAAGCGATTCCTCACAATCAGTCTAAGACCATCTGGTTTTCCTGCATGTTTCTTTGCACTCAGGAGCTCTGATTCTGACAGCAAGGTATTTCTAATGCTGACATGTGAACAACTAATCCAGCCATTTGGATGCATACTTTGCTATCTAGGTGCCACTTTACACATCACTCTGGCTGAGATACCAAAGAACAACAACAAATATGAATGCATCATGATAAAATGTTATATTTATGGTTTGTATACATGCATAAGTCGGCTGCACAACCACGTCTGGCCTCCACTCAGAATTCATTTCCATGGATAGAATCAGCTTCTGATCATTCACAGAAAGACTAGCTTCTACCAGAAAGGCCTAGGGATACAGAGCCTCTCTACAAGAAATAGAGGCACAATCCAGAAGCAGACTTGTACTCAAACTGCAAGAATACTTATGCAGTTAAATAAAATGGTAGCTTTTAAATTCATGAAGCTTTCTTTTGTATTCTAACTCTTCTTTTTATTATGTATAAGAAATCTTTGATAAAATTTCCCTCTGATAGTTCTAAACAATGACACACTGAACACTTTTGGCTCAAAAAATTACTCCTTTCATGATGTTTCTGAGCTGAAAATTGTTGGATGTAAGGACAGAAATATCACTGTATGTTTGTCCATTTTCTATACTCTTCCCCTGGCATTCATATTCAACCACTACTGACAGCAGGGAAATAGAATAGATAGACCATCATGCATCTGCTCATGCATTCTGATACCTTCAGTATGTTTCTAATTCGTTGTATCTGTGAGGCTTGTTCTCATTCTCTTACTTTCAGAGAAGTTGGTTCTCTCTGGTTTGCTTTTTCAATTCATGATAGAAATGAAGAATGAAATGAAAATAATTAATAGAAGCAATGGGTGACGATTTTCACAATCTGGAAAATACACTAGTGCATGTCCCGTCAATTGTGCATTTCCTCTCTGCTTTTATTTAGTTTTGATAATTTAAAATAGAAAAACTTGAGTCCAATGCTGCCATATTTTGAAATGTCATATTAGAATGAAATCTGTTGTTAAATGAACAGCTCCAGTTATCTCTAGGATTTGATGGCTTTGCTCCTATCTGTGTTTATCCTTTTAGCATAGTATCTGTATTTAGATTAAGCCTCTGCAATTTTACAGGATGCTACTTCCCATATAAATCTCATTCTTTCTGATATTTCTAGACCTATCTGCAATTGTCCTGTGTTCTCTTCTGTGCTCAGATCCCTTCTCTAATCACAACCTGATCCATGTACAGAATTAATATTCTGCTTACTTTTCTACATCACTACTAAAGGAAACAACTAAGGAAGACACTAAAACCGTCCATGGTATCCCACTGGCTAACTATTAGAGTTTTTTCTTACAAGAGTTTTTCTCTTACAAGTTTTAGTCCATGCTATGGCCATATTTTAAAATACTTATAGAGATTATAAACTAGAGCATCTCTTTGTGACATAGATGTATTTTTATAGATGATTTAGCAGGTAATGGACAGTGCTGATATGCAATTGTCATGGAAATCTTAGATCAGTCATACACAAATTACCAAATTATTTCCCATTATGATGCACCAGCCACTACATCTAAAAAATACAGAATTCCATTATTTTAAATCATCACAGGCCCTCAGCTTTGAAAAGTATTTATATACAATATTTTAAATGACTGAAGGTATCAAAAGAAGATTTATCATTCCAAAACAAGATCTTTAAAATATTTTGAGATCTGACAAAAGACATAATAGTAGTGAGTTAAAGGTGAAAGGGTATCTTGAATATAGTACAATTTGTCTGCAACATGATTTATAGACACAGCCTGCAACATGATAATAAAAAAATAATGTTTTTCATGGAGATGCCTGAGGTCTACAGATCTCATTACTGTCATTTCTTTTCCATCTCTTAAATTTCATAAATTTCTTTTTAAGAAATAAAACAACTGCTGATACATATATCCAAAATAGCCAGTATAGCGCTCTCTTTGTAGTATGAACTTCTCATGTACTCAATATCTAGCTTTAAATCTACAATACTTATAAAAATAATATACAAAAAAATATTTATAAAATAGGCTTTTTAATTCATTCTTCTAAATACTGAAATTTCTGCTTTGAAGTAAGATTTTTTTTTTTTAATGCAACAACAAATGGAATTGAATTTATTTGATCAATGGTATCTTTAGAACACAGTCTTAAGGAGTATTTTCAACTTGGTCTGTTTTACGTAAACTGTCAATCTCAACCATATCTCCAAAATACAATATTTAAAAGTTATCTTCTAGTTCAAACTATTAAATTTAAACTATGAGAAAAAAAATAAAAATAAATCAACCACATCAATTTCTTTCATACCTGGCAAGCAGAATAAATGTTTTAGGCCTACGGATGTCAGCATCTGTAATATAATATGTCTATTTTGTGCTGTAAAACAAACCTTACGGATAGAAACCATTTAAGGTAGAAAAGAAACATTAGTAAAGAAATGAAACATTTGTTTATTAGGTAAATGATGCCTTAAGGAGATTCTGAAACAAAGCTTTTGTGTACGTTCTAAAATGAAATACTAAAAAACAAGGCCAAAGATCAGAATGGATGCTATAAATATATTCAGAGATATGTCTTTATGTAAATTTAAGTTTGAAGTAGGGATGATGTTAGGAAACAACAGACAAACGGATCCAGTTGTCTGACATTGAGCAGGTGGGTGCAAAAGTCACAAAAGGTAACACAGTGTTCGCCAACATCCAGTAAGTTTTTATGATGATTAAAACAACCGTTTAACATTGATACTGGCACAGCAAAATTGGCACAGCTCACTATGAGATTGCTGCACGTGGGTAATAAGCATTCTCAACCCTTTAAGTCTTTCAGTATAACTATCAGAAATGTAATGCTTTAAAGTAAATTTGCCAGAGGCACCTTTTACAAAACAATAATAACGTGGAGACGACACGCAGTATCATTTTATGATACTCTGGAGAGCAGCTGTGTATCAGGTCCCTGGGAGGTCAACTGGCTAAACCATTCGGAATGTCCCCAGGAAACAGTGTTGCTCAGCCTCTTTGTATTTCCCCACCACAAATTCTGTCTTTAAAAGAATGACACAATTACTTATTCCCTTCATTCACATAGATAGAGATATAAACGATAACCTAATGGCTTGGTCACTCCCTCTAACCTACGCCTAAGGAAACAAATTTTAGTAGATTTTAATTTGCATTCTCCTGGACAAATGAACAGCGAATCCCGGTGGGGCATTTTATTTTTCAACCAAAATATCAACGTGCCCCAACTTCAGAAAAATCTCAAGAAAAATACTTCATTTTTCCAAGGAAATTAAATTCCCACATAATATTTTAAAAGCATTTAAGTACTAAACATTAAAAATAGAAGTACTCACAGTAACATGTTCCCCTAAGTGGATTTCCAAGATACCTATTTTCAGAGTCACAGCTGCAGGGGAGAAAAAAGACAAAACCAAACATTCCCATTAAACACAATGTATTTTTAATAAAAATGCAGCTAGAATATTTATTTCAAATAGCATGGGTTTCATTCTAATTGCACAAATACAGGAAAACATAAAGTACTTGATATAGTTCTTAATTAGGGTGTGCTACCTTCCAGAGGCACCTGTCTCTCCTCTCTCCCTATAAAAAGAAAGCTAGAGTAACTAGGCTCTTGAATAAAGCACTTCAGGCATGTGCTTAAAGTCGGTGCCTATTGTAGGACTTACCACGAGTGGGTATCTCCACTAACAAAGGAGAGCCAGGCAGGGAGGCCAAGCACTGTATCTCAAACTAGCCATGCTGCTTCGGTGACACCTGGGCTGCTTTTGATCCATCCACCGGCCCTCTTCAAGAGAACGGCTGAGCAGCGATCAAGGAGATCATTCACAGCAGAAAACGTTCCTGAATAATCTTCCTCTAACATACACAGTTCTGAAACACTACCAGGCCAGGCTTTGCACCCTCAAACACCTTCCACACCCCTTAATGTTATCCCTTCGGGGATGGAACATACACCCTCCATTTCCAACCACACAAACACCACTCTGGTGGGTTGCAATGCATCCTTCATATTATTTCAAACTCTTCAAATGACAATAAAATCAAACCCTACACCAGAAGAAAACAAAAAACCCCAAAAAAACCCGCAAGCCTCAAAATACCCCTAAGCATAAAATAATGATTACATTTTCACAGCACCACAGAGGACCTAAAAGTGATCAAAAGCTATGCTGTCTGCTCTAGAGGGGTGAGTCCTAAGCTACGTAACCGCATCTAGATTGGCTCCGAGGCTACTAAATTGTAGCCATATACAAGCCAAGAAGCCACTATAAGCACAGAAGTGTCTTGGCTACTTAGCTTCCCTGAACTTGAGAGGCAATTGCTTCTTTTCATTGACCACCTAGGGCACCAGGTGAAATGTAGACTGAACTCAATCTGCTGATGCTGCTTACAATACGTATACATGGTAAGAGCTGGAGAAATATCTTTCTTATTAATAAGATATTTAGTTCTTCTCAGAGACATGAAATTTCCTACAGATTTTCACAGTGAACAAGTTGGGTTATATAACATTTCTCTAAAAATACCAAGTATCTTAATAGAAAATTATTATCCTGCTATTGGTTTTCTTGACTATTCTACAGAAGTCTCTAGCAAGATTATAATTTTCTATTAAATACACAGAATGGTTCATAAAACAAAGAGAAAGCTTATTGCTGCCTATTCAATTCCATACAAATATTTTCCCAATGGAAATTCAGAGTATTTAATAGTTTGGACCACCTTTTCATAACTTTTTTCTAAAAAAGTTTCAATTGCAAGATTTTTTTGTGTTATTTCTGAGTAATATTTAAAAGTTTCTAGTTTGGATATATATCATTTAACAAGTTGTAGACTGTAGAATAATGTTTGTATTTCTGTTGGTCTCTTCAATATTTTCCAACTAGTGATTTTTATTAAAAAATAGAGAATCTCTTTGACCCTTTGGTATAATATAATGAAAAAAAAAAACAAAAACCCAATAGTAGCACTAAAATGGGAAAGTGGAAAAAAAATTATGTTCCGGACTCTGCCCTTGCTCACTCCTGGTCTCATGTCAGTGTGAGAAGTCTTTGCAGGACCAACTATGCTGAAATTCTTCTACATCTTTTTATATAGAAAACCTTTTTCTTAAACCACAAGAAATGAAAAAAGAAAGTGCTTCAACTCTAACTGCAGCACACAATTTGTGGTCTGGTCCACACACACTCTGGTTCTACAGTCCTTTCCACAGAATTTAGAAGGTGGATTGATGCTGAAGTATCTCTTGTATGTACTTATAAAAACACCCGAGAAAATAATCTCAAGTAATAATATTGATCTGACATACTTTTTACTAAACACCACAAAGCACTAACTAAATTCTTCAAAGAACAGCTCACTACTTAAACAGATTAGGCTTGTAAAAATAGACTCGTGTCTGAAAGTGTCTTTAGGTTGGCAATTTTGAAAGAAAGAGCTAAGTGAAAAGGATCATTTTTGAATGAAGAGTTTAAAAGAATTTCCTTTTCTTCTATGTAAGATTGTCACATAAATGAGACAGTATATCATGCAAGAAATTATAATATGATAGAGATTATTGTAAGACAAAATTCTTTTTTCTGCTGAATTGTCTCAAAGGCAAAGTAGAGTATTAAATACAGGCAGTATTCAGAATATGCTGGGGTTTTATACCAGAATGCAAAAATATGTTTTATATAAATAACTGTGTATTCAAAGTCTTTTCCCATACAAGACAAGAAAATTTCTCAGAAGTCAAGAGACTTTCCCTGCTGCTCACTGATAACAGCTCTGATTTATGTACAACATGGGAAAACAATGTCCGATCACCGGTAACAATAAGCTGTACATCTTTCCATCAAGAGAGACTAAAATGCCACTGTGAGCTCCTGGCGGCCACAGCACTCACCTGTGCCCGTGTGACCCAGGGTCAAAATCTCAGCTTGCTCCTGACACAAAACAGGTCAATATTTTTATTTTTATTTTTTTAATCTTGAAGCCTTTATGTAAAAAAGAAAGCTGTTTCCATACAGCTTCCCTTCTCCTTTCAGCTACCCTTATAATCAGATGAAACCATCTGTTGATTAATAGTTACCAGAACCCAGAGATTTCCAGCATCACAAATACCTCTCTGGTATTTATATTTAGGAAGAAACACATGAAAATATAAAATGAAAATATCTTTAAAACTCATCTAATGTATCACAGGTGTCTCTACATAAACACAGAGAAGAATGGTTCATACTAAAATTACTAGATATGAAATATTTTGCAATATAAAAGTATGTATAAATATTCATTCAAGCCCAAATAATTACTAATTTCCTGACAATTACAAAAGTGACCTTCCATAATCTTGGAAGTGAAAACGGTGATGCAATTTTAAGGCAGCTGTTTCAGTTGTTTCAGTATAACGCATGATGAAATGATAAAATATGCATAATAAAGAAGAACAGTGAATTACATGACAGCAAAGTATTCTGATATGTTATCATATATATTACGCTTTCTGTATTGGGAGCCTCACAGAAGACATTGTACACAAGGAGCTAGTGATCTTGGGCAAGACACGTCTGACCTACTGGTCCTTGTTTGTCAGGCTCAAGAAGCCCGTCTGTGAGCATAAATAGCTGCTATAAGGGAAGGGGCTGGAAGGCTCTGGGCCAGCCGATGCTCTGTGCTGGTGAGAACCTTCCAGTTTGACAGGAGGATACATGCTTTTGTTTTAACACAAGATAAAAGGCACCACAGTACAGGAGGGAGAAGGCGCATCTCTCCACAGGCAAGATCTGTGCAGAACACCAAGGCAAAATCCATACTGGGTCCATCCAGTGCTGCATGTACATGAGGGTTCCCAGAAAGTGAAAGCACGTGAGATTTACCTGCTTTCTGTATTGCTTTTATTCCATCTTATTAAAACAGCTAGTTTATTATGCCATTTGGTGACAGGCCTTATTGAGACACAGAAAGAACCCTGCACCATCTCTCTTATGCTTCCTCTTCTGTCTCCTGGTGCAGAACACTTTCATAGTGTACCTTTGAAATAGCAAGAGGTGAGTCCTTGCCAGTTAGGGAAGTCTGCTTCAATTCACATGAAAAATGCTATTTAAACACTTAGTTTTCAGTGGCGTTAAAAGATGAAACTAATAGGATTAGGAATACATCTAAAATTGTTCATCTGAGTATGTATGCTAGGTTCTGAATAAATTTCCTCTTGTCTTTTAATCCTATTTCATTAAGCATATGTATTGCTTTGCATTAGTCACTAATTATGGTTCCAATTACAAAATTTCCTATTAGCTGAATTATTTCCTTATATCCTTTACTCATTGTAGAAATTTTTGTACCTTTTCCAAAAGCCAGCACACATTTGACCATATGTGAAGCATAATATATGCCTCATATCCGTGAAATGGGAGCTACACTCGTTATTTTATGTGCCATAGGGCTATGATCATTTGCTTTAAGTGGTAATAATGAATGAGCAGTTCCACTCTGGCATGACTCCAGAGGCACAGCTTCCATTTACAAGGACAAATGGAGGAAGGCTCCTACCAGGTTACATACAAGTTCTATGGTTTGTTCCAATACAGAAATATTCAATTCATCAAGCTCACTGACCTTCTGATAGCCTGCTATTAGCTGTTATTCCCCAACCTCTCCTTCAATTATCCTTTCAAAACTGAACCATTTTGTTTCACATTCTTTTCTTACCCCCAGATTTTCTGGGTGTCCAAAGTAACAGTTATGGGGAAATGCATTAAAAAACCAAAACAAAACACTTTTCTCATGTTTATGACCAAGTGAATGATAATTTCTGGCATTCTCTTTAAATACCATAAATGTCTCCAAAAGTACATGCTTACATTAAGATTCACAGATTTGTTTCTTTTTTTCAATGAATTAAGACTTTTTTCTAGAATCGAGAGTTTACAAATTACCCTCTACTAGAAGTTAGTAATGTGTATGATCTTGTGCACTATATCTGCATCTTCCAATCTTAAAAGAGCTAAGGATCTGGAAGTAGAGGAATATGTCTAATTTCATTGTGCTTACTGCTATCTCCCTTAAGGAAGGGCATGCGTTCAAGCTTCTCACCTAAAGAAAACTGTAAGACTGTAACACCAACCTAGATCTACAGCTTTCTAGACAAGCAATTTGATCATGTGGAAACCTTCTTGTAACCGTTCATCTAACCTTTGAACATGGAGGAAGGATTATCCACAGTTCTGCTGCCACCACTAATTTACAACCTTTCCTTTCAATTAAAAGTGAAGCAAAAAACGAGGAATGGGGAAGAGTAACCTAAGTACACCTGGTCTTCCCCTTATCCTTGTTTCTTTTTAATGCTAAACTCTCAGGGAAGACAAAAATGTATGTCAGGCCACTTTAAAAGACAATGCTCTTTTATTCAACTGATTCACTGCAGCAGCAGTTCAATCTTGTTCTGGCCTAAGCACAGGCTTGTCAGCGACACTGAGTAGATATTTATAACCCTCACCTCATCTTTTGTCCTTGTAAATTAACGCAGGCCACTTCCACAGAGTCCAGGGAAGAGCTGTCATCTTTCTGACCCACAGCCAGTCATAAACAGGCCTGGGATTTTGCCTAGGTTGTCTGCATTGCATCTACAAGTGGTTCCTGAAAAACAGACTAATAAACTTAGCAAACTATTCCTGGGTCCTGACTGGTGGCTTGCCCCAGCATTTAGAGGAATTAGAATGTCTTCCAGGACTGCTGTTCAACTTCTGCTCAACACTGTTCCAGCCTTTACTTCTCATTTTGTCCCCTACCTAGCCAGCAGTCTTGCTCCTGCTGTCCTCCATCACTGATTTCTGCTCCTGGTCTCCTTACCCCAGCTCTTGATCTTCCACAATATGCTCCTGTTTTCATTCTACTTGCCTGATATCGCAGTGGTATGATGCTAAGGGGTTTTTGAATAGTGGAATACTATTTAACATAACATAATTTGGCTACATGGACACGTTGGAACCAAAGTTCAAGCAGTGTTTGTAAAGCTAGACTCCATTAGTCATATGGTTCGGCCTGTAGCATCATAAGCAGAGTATGAAGTGTTATTACATACTACTATATATTAATTAGTACACCCTCAGCACTAAAAATATGCCCATGGTGCTGTAACAGCAGATTCTGCAGATATTTATGAGATGGATGATGAACCCTTTAGTAATAACAATGTAGTAACACTGAGCTCAGCACAGATTCACACACAGGTATTTGCCCTGCTTGTTGGTTAGCCCCTCTTGAAACTCATGCAAGTGCTCCTATTCTGAAAGTATCTTTCTAGCAAGGAGAAAAATTAGGTGATGTAATTGGCTGTAATTTATAATAATTTGGAAGTGATGCCATAGACACTGCAGATTTTCAGCCCAAGAGTGGTGACTAGTGGATGAAAGCACCAACCTCAGGTATTCTTGGGATACTACCTGGTCCAGAACAGTAAGTGACTAATATCTGGAATCCCAAATCACACTTATAGCTGGATGCAACAGAACAAAAATCCTCAGGTCTTGACTTAAGCCTGCTTGGTTTCAACACCTTTTACACAGAACTGCCAAAGAATAGCCACATCTAACCAACAACAGTTAAATCTAGGTGGTCAACAGCAATAAAAGAGAGTATCATTCTTCTGCAGAAGTGCTAAGATTCAGATGCGATAATTGAACTCAGATGATATATTTCATGAAAAATATGTACTGTCAGTAAAGTTGAGTGCTTTGTGATTTTCAGAGAATAGGTTTATTGAATTGCTATTACTAACATTCCGTGATTCTGTATTTTTATCTTGCTACTATAATCTTTATCTTTCTGCAGCAAAATAAACTAATAATCTATAAATGCAAATATATCCCTCTTACAGTTAAGGGTCTGCTTCTTGGCTGTATTGACATTCCACTATGTTGTCCCAATGTGCTCCATTATTACTGAAGTATGTGAATAGTTCTCTCAAATTTTTCGAGCTACAATAAAGCATCTTTAGCTCTAATGTAAAAATTGGACACTTTTCACTTCTCTCCATGCCAAGATCCTTCCAGTCATGAGCAACCTGTCTGCTTTAGATGTAAAGAATCAAGCTACCTCTTAAGATAATTATAACCTAAAAGGGTAAAAGGTACTAAGATTTGTGTTTCCAGTTAGGACTTTTTAATAATGTGGAGAAATGATTTATTTGTTTCTTCCTGTAATTGCATATAATGATGTCTTGAGACAATGTTTTTTCTCCAGATTAATTTGTCTCCTCTTATATAAGTCATGAAAAAGGCCTAGGCTACCAACACTATTAAAAAAAAAAAAAAAGTAAGACAAAAGAAAAAAAAACATTCTAGCTTCACAAGGAAATTTTCTATTTCTAGATTTCCCTCATGTTATTCTAATCCTTCTTCCCTGCAATGTCAAGAATAATTAATATTATAAGAGGTTTATATACCCTCTGAAGCAATGATATTTCAAATCACTAAATACATTGCACTACAGAAAAAAAAATTTTCGAACAGTACTTCTACAGTTCTAATGACATGTTACAGTATGAACATGAAGCATACATATTACAGAGGTTTAAGTATAATATATAGTGGTAACATTCTTGTTTTTAGGAAGCCAAAACTCTGCCTACTATATGGTATTTTCAAATAACTCAGTATTCCTATAAGGCTAATGAGTTTCTGACTAGATATTCAGGAAGTATGTCGAAAATATTTTCTTACTGTACTTATTTCCTATGGCATTGACAGAAATTGTCAGAGAATCATATCTCCTCCTTGAAGAACAATGAATGGTAAGCCTTCAAAAAAATAACACAAGTGACTCCTGGGAGAGTGCTCATCAGAAGCCAAACATGGACGCATGGTAATTTCCAGATTCCTAGCGTCCTTCTTGTCCTGCTGGTCTTTAAAACTACATTTTTGTGCATCAGTATCTATAAATCTACCCAATATTCTATTGGACAGGAAAATAACTTTCTTTAGTCCACCCCCACATAGCAAAGTCCATCAAATTCATGCCTTATTGCCTAGCATTGTTCCATCATAACCATGTTTGGTCTCTTTTAAAGTCCTTCTTAATATCTAGGATATCAACCCCATCTAACCTGCACCGTCTTTTATTTGACTTTACCAAAAAATATATCAATCAAAGAGATACAGAAATCTCTATTAAGAACAGGACATAGAAGAGTATGGGCAGTTGGAGAAAGCATGAAGATAAATACGCACATTCACTTTTCTCTGGACCCTTTCTTATGAAGAGCTCCAAACTCCATTCATCCATTACAACACAATCTCATGAATTTCCTAGAGTGGAGATGACACTGATATTTTCTTATGAAGTGCCAAATAAGTGGAAATGAATGTTACTGTCTATGCTGCAGCAATGGTGTTATATCTGCCAACACTTCGAGTCTTGGCTGACTCTCCTCAAAAAGTTACCTGCCCTTTAAGAAGAAAATTTAAAAGGAATGGCTGTAAAAAAGGAAAGAAAAGTTGACTACAAAGACACTATAGCCTCACAGGAGGTACCAAAAAGTATTTCATAACAGGAGTCCTAGCCTGTCAGTCTTGACTCATTCAAACTACGTTTATGTTGGTTTTGAAAGGTAGGCTACAGAGTACTACTATGAAAAGCAGCATTTGCTCCTGTGTGAGTACAGCACAGATCAGAGTTTTTAACTCCGTAAGCAATCCCAGTGACTTCCCAAAGGGCAATTCGCAGAACAAAGTACTTTTCAAATGCACAAGATCTCACCCTAAACAATGACAGAAAGAGGAAGGGAGAAAAAAAAAAAAAAAAAGGGAAAACAAAAGTTTTGCTGCTATCAAGAGCTCTGGTGATACAGCTATGAGAAGGGATGAGAAAAGAGATGAGAAAATTCTTGCATCCCAGCTGGGAGTGACTGGGAAAACTAAAGCCTACACTCCTCAAAAGCTGCTTTATCACCCGAGCCCATGTACCTCAAAGACTCAATGCCTCCACAAAGAGGCTTTAAGACAACAGCTTTAGTTGGACTTTAGATGAGTAATTGATCTCCTCTATTTTGTAGGCAGCACACTAGATGCTTGAACTAGTTATTGCTAGAATTACCTGAGAGGTCTGTATTTACACTAGGTATGATCAGTTACTCTTCAGGAAAGGAGGTGCTTTCTTTGCTTCCTGGGCTATGTCAAGGGTGACAAAACTGTCCAAATGTTTTTGTAATTAACACATTTCAAAGTATTCCAAAACTTAGCACCTTTCCATAAGTATTCTGAGGAGAATGAGACATACTTTTTTTTATTTTTAAAAAGCTTTCAGTGCAAAATTTGGAATGTATCCCAGAGAAAATCAATACCAGCTAGTTAAAAATGAAATGGAATAATAAAAAAATAGATAAACCGTCAGAACACAGTCCTAAAAACACCCACATGATCACCTGAACTATGCTACTTCAAAAGGGCCATGCTAAACAAAATACCCATTCCTACAGTTAAAAATCCTGAGAGCTGATTATTATTTACTATTTTTGAACTAAATAGTGTCTGGATAGCAATGACCCCACAGACTTTAACTGTTTATGTGACCAACTACTTGCCTCTGTGTGATAAGAATTTTTTTGTTTTTTTTTTAAAGTGCTGCAACAGAGTGCTTTACTACAGCCTAGGAGTGATAGCAGTGCTAGATAAAGGGTAAAAAAAAAGAAAATCAGGGTTACAGGGTACTGAAATTCACTAAACGAGGCCCTTTTTTGACGTCAGAGAGAAATAAAGAGAACCCAGGAGGCATACAAAAATCCTGTTTAGTAATCCAAACATACGGTAGAGGTGGGAAATTACTGATGCAGAGATTGTGTGGGAACAGTTACAGCATAATCCCTTCACAAGTCTCTATTTCACCAGCCTTGAGCATTTCTATTTTCTATCCATCATTTTCTGACTGTCTGTTGGTTTGCTTCTTAACTCAAGCCTGCATAGGATAATAGGCTACAATTACATTAACCGCCTTTCATCTCAGTTTGAATTAAATTTGTTCTGCGTGCCAGCATGAAAATCTGTCCCAAGTCATTTTGCTGAAGTCAAAGAATAATAAACTCCCTCAGTCCAACAATTTAACCAATGGTTTTAATATTGTGAAATATTTAGATTTTTTTTTCTGAGAGATAATCTCAAAATCAGTACTTAAGAGAAAAAAATCAGTTACAAAATTTGTCAGTAATATATATAAATATCCTGCCTTATGATAGTGATTATAAAATGATTTAAAATACAATCCTGCCCTCAATTGTTCTCATGTTCCTAAGGTCTCCTTTATCACCTGTTTTCAGTTCAGGTTTCTAATTTATGCAAAAGTAATGCTCTAATTCATAACATTATCCGCTAATTAGAAATGCAAAATATTTTGATGCCACTTGAAACACAATTTTGGTGACTGAAATGGTCCATCATGTCAGAAAAACAAAGTACTTGTCACACTTTCCATAAATAAGAGAGAGAAATCAACTGAGAGAACAGTAGAGAAATGCACTCTGAGGTGAAAGCTCTTTTGGGAAGATCAGGGTGGAAAAAAATCCAAAGAATTCACTCTATGATTATTTTATGTTTGCAGAGCATCCTAATGCATTACAACAAATATTTCACTCCTGGACCAAATCTAAAGTTTTAATTTTAAAATTCTCCAGTGACCATCACAAGACTGGCTTAAAAAAAATGGCATCTTCAATACTATAATTTAAAATTTTCCATCTTCTTTCTCTCTTTTTTTTTTTTGTTCATTTTTGAATTTTTATCTTTAAAGAAAATATAACTGAAACAAGACTGTGATTTCAGTTTGCCTTCAAAGGTGGCTTTGGAGAAGTGTCTTAAGCATTACATCATTTCTGAAATGGCAAAATATTTTATAAGAAAACTTGGATACATTTATTCCTTTAATATCAAGAAAGAGCACACATGCAAAAGATAAAATTCAAAGTCACATAAACTATTTCTAAGAAATATACAAGAACTTTAGTGAAATATTCTGTTTTAAAAACGAAAAGTGCAGGTGTTCCTGATTTTTTTTTCCTCTTGTTTCCACGTCATTTTGAAAAACCCCCACAAGATTTGCAAAACCTGGAAAAATCTTACGTTTTTTTAACTCCAGATGATAAGACCTATGCACCAAGAGAAAAATAAAAGTGTGCTGTATGACCCACTGCCATAACATTATTCTGGAAGAAAGAAGTATAGTTTTCTGTAGGTATATAAGGGAATATTCAAGACTTCTAGCTATGACTGGATTTTGCAGAAGAAAATATGCAAACAAAATGTTACCTGGTAGTTTTTATTATAGTGTGTTAATAGGATGTATGACAATCTATTACGAGCTGGTAGAAAATTGCATACAATACACTATTTAGGAACACATAAAGCTGGATATGTCTGGTATATAGCTTGATACATACACTAAGGAGGAAGAAGATCTATCAGAATAATATTTGGGTTGTCCTATTCAATGCTTGTTTTCTGTTTCTAGGCCTGCATTTAACTGGAATAATTAATCCTAACTTTTATCATGTTTATACCAAAGCTACATTAGTCACCATTTCTTTCATTCTTTTTTCCCCCCAGTGAAGGAACTACTGTTTGCTGAACATTCACTGTAATTTATTTTAAGGTCAGTCCTTAAATGACATCTGTGTTGCAGAAAAAAAAAAAATCACATGGTACGAACATTAAAAAGACAAGAGATGAGATTTTCAAGATGCAGCAATTGAGCATCAAAGGTAAAAGCTGAGGACAGGTATAGAGCATGCATGGGTTCAGATATTTCAACTAAAAAAAAAATCAACATCCTGTGGCAGAACAACTAGGTCTTATAACAATCCGCAATGTTATCATAACTTTAACTGCACAGAAATACTTAAGAACTTTGAGTAGACGATGAAAAACAGGGAGATACAATTCTACAAAACTGAGAGCACAGAAAGGTCTTAGTAACGCTTCCACAGGGTAAATGTCAAATAATTTATTAAATAATTTATTAAATCATGTCAAAGAATCATTAAATCATTACCTATTTTTCAAAAAAGCAACTCTTTTCCAGAGAAGCAAGAAAAAAAAGCAACAGACTAACGGTATGGGAAAGGTTTCATGAAAGTCAATGACAGCAAGACAAGAGCATTAAGAAAAAAAACATAATGGAGTTCTATTCTATCGTTTTTCAACCCTAAAGATAGGGTTGGAAAATGCTTAAATACAACAGGAAAAGGTGAAAAAAAATCCTTAAATACAACACAACAATAAATGAATTTTCTTTTATTTATAAATAATAAAAGTAATAATGAGTATCTTCCGCAAAGAATGGATTTACAGAATTTCCACTTGTGAATCTTATGAGGGTTTTTACTTTTATGTGGATGTCACTGAACAGCAGCAGAGTTGCTCATTTGTTTAGATGTGTTGTTACCTCTTCTTCTGTTCATAAATAGAGCGGAGGCAATCTTTCTGTTCAACATGAAGGATTGATTTATATATTTTTTTATTTCTTACAATCATCATTTGTCATCTACACTGTTACCTTACCTCAAAAAACCTTACTTTTACTAAGTCCAGAAAAAATAAATAATAAAGAAAAGGAAAATAAATGAATGAATGAAGCAAAGTATCAAGAGTGGATGGGAAGAACTTTGTGAAATAGTTTTGTGAAACTCTTGTTGCTATTCTGCACATGACAATTTACAATTAGTCTCCCAAGAGCATGAGAAAGTAAAAGTAAACCATATGTTCCCCAATTCACACCAAACCAGGGAAATATCTCCTCTTAAGTTTAAGTAACAAGAATGTCATCGTGTATTTAAATATTTATCTGAACCAGGGCCCAAATCTGCGATTAAATCAAGACTATACATAAGTAAGGATAAAATGGCCTAAACGAGTACAGGATTAGAAAGTCATTTTGAAGCATCTGTTAAAAAAATAATTGCTGCCCTCATCTCTTCCTGGATCTTGTAAGAACTCATTTTGAGGACAACTGTTTGTTTGGTTTTTTTAAGTTAATTTTTTTTTATTAAATCTGATTTATTAAATATCTTTTAGCGTATCTGACTGTTCCTTTACCCTTTCATTCTTATCACTTCTCTGTGAGCAGCTCAACAACTTTTCTTCCAGTATAGTGTGCCACTTTGAACACATTTCTTATGTTAGTTTGACAATCTCACTGCTCTCCCTTTGGCTTCCTGCTGTAATTTAGTATTCCTAAATTTATCATTGCTCTGTATAACACTTAGTGAAATAAAAGAGTTGTGGCATGTCAAATTTTCAGATCTGATAAGTTTGCTTTGATTCTAAATTTGAAACAGCTTTTCTAGCTAAGTATTTACTTTAACTTCTAGTACTTTGTTGTTTTTTTTTTTTTAATTGCTGAAAAATTCCTTTTCTTGTAATATAAAGATAATAGAGGGACGCTGGGAACTAAAGTTGTAAATCAATCCTTCTGAAGTGATAATCTAATAAACCACTCAGACTTTACTGTAGAAGTTTAGGATAACATCAGGGTACTTGGATTGATTTATGCCTTTGCAATCAAGCTCCCCAGCCCCATTATCTAGTAAGCTAGATAAAGAATAACACTTAATTTTTGATACAGCCACCAAAAAAAAAAAAAAAACCACAACACAACAGAGAGAGAGCTCAAAGCATGCAAAGGTTATGCAGCTTAATTTATATTTGATACTTTCTAAGGTGATTTTTCAGTACATAAGAAGAAAATGAGCATTTCTAATATTAAGGATTTATTATCTTTCAGCCGGTGAGTACAGATAGGATTGGTCCTATGCTATTTGTTGTTGCCCTATCAGTTATCATTCCCTGAAAATACCGTGCATATGATGGAGAACTTGCTTCTGGAGACAATTTTTTTTTAGTTTATACTATCTAGTATATATAAGTAATATTAGAGATACTTTGCAGTAATGTTGTTTATTTTAACTTATTACCTTTTCATATTTTATGACATGGCAATCCAGGCTAAGAATGAAAAGGCAAAGAAAAAAGGATTTTTATGTAAGCATACATATGCTTACATATGGTCAGCCTGCAGAAATAATTAACTCAAGTAGTTTATTTCTAGATTTTTAAACAGCAATGGAAAAATTATTACTCTTCAATAGACAAATCAGTAGCAAGGAAGAATAACAACATAGACAATTACATCAGATTTCACTGATTTACTAGAGAATAGCACTTTAACCCTATTTGTAAAACTACGTAGTTTTTATAGCCCCCCATTTTTACGTTGTTAAACTACAATTCAAGTATCTACTGTTTTCTAAGCAGATCATTAAAATATTGCACACAGTACCCTTATATTCATAACAGAATGAAAAGAATATATTATTTTAGTTAGCCCATCATTAATACAGAAGTGAGTGCCATAGAAAGCTTTTCTAGCACTGCCTATACTTGGAATGTGGCAAAACACGAGAACATGATGTCCTCTGCCACAAGTGCAGATAGAGAGTTTAGATGGAAAGATACAACATGTAAGAAAACCTGCATGACTTCCAGATGTCTGCAATAGAACTGCAGAAGAATGCAAGTTCGTTGTAACTGGAAGGCTCCTGAAATTGAGGAGTCTTTAAGGATGATTTAGCACTGTGTAATTGGTGTGCTTAGTCTATATAATTATCAGCAACCTCATAAAAAAAGAAATGAAAAGCAATGCATTTCTCACTCCCATGTCTTAATACCAAAATATATTTCTTAGTTCTATCTATGTATAATTTTAATCCTTTATGTGCAAGCTTCTTTTAACCCTCTCAGCAACTACTGAAGCAATTTAAAACTAATAACTGGCAACAAAGTGAAACAAAATGTTGTAACTTTAAAACCAGAAATATAACTATTGCTGCTAAATTTTCATCTATATGTAAAGGCATACAATTGACTGAAAGAGAAAACAGCAAATGAAAACAGCAGTAGGGAGATGCATATTACTTCTATTAGACACCATAAGAGGAGAAGAAAAGCAATCTTTCCATCACCAGGAGATTCCTAACAAATAGTGTCACCATTACCCACCTATTCTAGCATTTCCTTATTGCTGTATAAAAACTGCTTTTTCTTCCCCTTTCTTAGTGAGTAAAATGAATAAATATCACAACCCAAAGCTGATAGATGTATCCATCAAGAGAGTTTTCATCACAACATCGCTTCGTTTCTTTTACTTATTTGTAAGATTTTGAAAATAGATTTTAAAATAGACATAGGACATGGTCTTTTGTGCAAGTTGAGTACTGAGCAGTCTATGTGAAGCAACATAAAGAGGTGCTATTTTCATTTCAAATTTATCTATATGTTGATAGCTTATAGAAAGTATGAGCTTTTGCACTGGTATTTTCTTTTCCCACTGCCATCTATATACTTGTACTGGCTTAATGACAAATTGATTAAACCAGATGTTTACTTCAACTCTTAACAACTCTTGTACCAATTGCTAATTACCACACTAATGGCCTATCAGATGTGAATTATAAGCCCAGATCTACCCTGCACAATGGATAAAATATTATCTGAGGGTTAAGATCTCAGAATATTGAAGGCATTTTGAAGAGCTTCTAAAAATCACAAGCACTCTAGATCTATTAAGAAGAAATCGAGATTCAGAGAACCTGTTTTGTTAAATTCACAATTCATTTCATTAAAAAGAATAAAATGTTTGGATTAGTATACACATTAAACTTGTACAGTAAAAACAAGGAAAACACAGACATTCAGGGAAGTGCTACCTTCTTTCCCTTGAAGTAAAAACTTCCATGCAGTTCTCCTCTCATTTCTAAATATTTCTACATTCAATACAAATTAATTCATGATTGAGCTAGGTATAGAACTATATCCACTGCAATGTATTGACTTGGATAGCACAAGCCCTGACAACAGACCCACAAATGCCTTTGAGCCTTTGCTCAGTCCTGGTCAAAATTATGTGATCAATTTTCTGGATTAAGAAGCTTCAGCAGCTTTAAAGCTACCAAATGCTTACTCTAGTATTACAAACTGTTTTCAAGAGAGAACTCTGTAATACCTAATATTTTCAGTTACCTGTCAATTAATAAAATCAGTATCACCTTAAATCATTCAATCTGATGTTTCTTTGAAATGGCAAACTTAATACAGGTTCTACTGAAAAATGGTAAATGTTCCTTGAAAACATTCTCTGCCCCACCTCAAAAGAAAACCTGGAGTCTGTAAGTGGGGTATGTTAAATCAGTTACACTTAGTAAAGAAATATATATTGTGGTGGTTAAATTCCAAGTCACCTCCCATTATGTTATATATTTTGCATTTTTCACGTACTGAAATCATAGGGGAATAGCTATTTTCACAGGCAATATCCTAATGTTTTTATTTTATTTGTAAAATAGTCTGATAGTTCAAGAGACAACTTCACTGAAATAATTCACATATATACTTCTAATGGATTTAATTACAATACTATTGTATAGTTAAAACCAAGTCCATTTTAATTAATCTCAGACTACTTCTAATCAACTTTCTTAGATGGAAAATGATGGATATTAACAATACACAGAAGTACAGATGTATAGAACAGGTCAAATAATTGCTTAGTCATTTCTATTTAAAAAGATTTTTCTTTAAGTTTTAAATTAAAACTGTCATTTAAGAAGCATAAATACTGTTCATCATTTAGTGAGAGCTGATGCACTGCAACTCAGTGAATCTTGTAATTTAAGCCTTATTTAAAGAAAAAACTTAAACCATAAAAGGGACATCCAATACTATTTATTAAGCTCACCATAGAATCTTCCTTGTCACAAACATGCAAAAAAAGTCAGAATTCCCATGAACACTCAAAATTAACTATCTACAGAAAGAGCTGGGGTTCGTTTGAAATCATCTCATTTCTACAGATCAGCCTCAAATGAGAAGAAACCACATCATCTATATGAAAACTCAATATACCTGTGACCCACAAAAATTTTTATTTGTTTTTTTCTCACAACTGGAGTTTGTTAGAGAGTCTAACAGTACAGAATAAATACCAGCTCTGCATATTGAAATCTATGTCTGTATTTAAATCATAATAATTTTTACAATACAACTGTACTCTCTTTAAATTTCAGCTATCAAAACCTCATTTCTGTTGCTAATCGTTCAATGAAAATGGATCAATTTTTCTTTCTAACTAGTATACTGTAAAAAAATAACAAAAACAAACAAACAAAAAACTTGCTAGCTCTCCAGTACAGTGTTACCATGCTTTATTCATGGCACAGAATTTCATAAAGGTTTTTTATTATAATATCTTTAAGCACTTCCAGAAAATGTTAAGTGCTCATTTTATCCTTGGTAGAAAATACAGAAGAAAAGTGAAGCTGTACAAAGAACATCATCAACAATTAATGTGCCTCCAGATGTAGTAATCGAAATAGCCTACTAGCATCTGCTACTTAACATCTCATGTTGGTGCTCATTTGTAAGTGATGAGCAGTTGCATTGCACTGGGGCAAGAAGCAGGTGGTTAATCCAAGCACTTGCTGGGGGCAGCAAGCCAATAAGGCCAATAACAGCAGGACGTCTTGGGACAGAGCTGCACACCTAGTACAACATCTTGTCTCTCAACAGAGTAGCAGTATTCCTAGGAAGACAAGGAAGGGGGTAAGTTTCTTGGAAACATTCACAAAGCTTTCACTCCTTGTCAGGGAGGCAGTAGGAGCTTACGACTCTGCCATGTCAATATTTGAGTGTATGGCTGCCCAAATCTGATGGACATTCTGCCTTGTCTCCTGACTGGCTACTCATTGTTGCTTTCATCATTGTCATGATCCAGTTATCATTCTAAGTATTTTTTTGGTCACAATTTTGACAATTTTTATTTGAGAACAACAATATTGTTGTAAGCCCTTCTTTTGCCTTACTTCCCTTTTTCTCACTTTTCCCTGCAAATGACAAACTGACTACTTTTCATAAGCTTCAACCTCACTAGCTCTTACCTGCGGATCTAGTCCCAGCCACAGAGAAGCATTCCCAGATGCCTTCATCACACACTCTAAAGGATGCAACAAAGCACAGCCCTGACATTTTCAACAGCTTAAAAAAACCACTGAAATTGTATGTATTTGCAACCTATTGTGACCCTGTCTGAGATGATGGCAAAGCACTGTGCTATGCAGAAGTGCACACTTCTACTCTCAATTAGTCCTAGACCCAAGCCACAAGGCCCTTTGTCTCCTCCTGAGCTGTATGGGAACAGCCTCAATACCTCGCCAAGTGCTTTCTAAAAACAAGCACAGAAGCTAAGGTCACAACTTTGCTGGATAAGAAACAGTCAGACTCAGTAATAAAGCAGTTTTATGGCAGTCATAACTTCCCTTCCTCTCCTCTTCTCAGTAGTCTTCCTTGTGGTGCAGGCTATCCCTGCTTCTTTTTTTCCTGTATAAGAGTAACCATTAGCATCCCTCTCACTCCTAAATTTATCCTAGTTCAGACTCAATACATACCTAATTAAAGGCAGAATAATTGTCTTCAGCTTATATTTATATTTAAATCTTTATGGGTCTATTTCAGACCTGAATAACTTGCAAACTTGTCTATTCTTGTTAGCTGTGTTACTCTATTATAATAAAAATACTACGTAAAAGCATTACCTCACCTATATATCCCTTGACAACTGGAACTATAGCAACACTTAGCACCAAAAATTACTAGCACCTTTTATAAAAGAGGTTTACTTTATATCAAATGCATCCTGAGCATTGGAATTCAAAACAGGTCTCACTGGCCTGTCATCTGTGAAAGACTCGGGCAGCCTGCCCTGTTCCGCTGCTTCACTGATATACCCTGCACTAAGGAAAACAGATTATTCAAATGTCAATCACTGAATGGCATGGCCACAGCACAGGAGGAACAATATTTAAAAACAAGGTATTTTGATGCATTTATTTTGAAGGAAAATCCAGCACTATATATTTTTCAAATAGGAAACAAAAAAGGCATTACTTAATTAAATCTATACCCAGCACACATACAAACATAAACCAGTTGGGCACAAGAGACAGGTAAACTGTTTGCATTCCTATTTTACAGCCAGGAGTGTCTGGTAAGTTGTAAAAGAAAGTCTGTTTTGCTCTGCAGTTTGTATTTTTGGAAGTAGCCTGGAGAAGAAATAATGAATATAAAAAACCTTAGAGAACAACTGAAGCCCAGTGGTGAGCAGATTCTGCTCTGTTGAGCTTGCCAAACCAAAAGCCATACTTATATATGTGCATACAGTCAGTTATGGAAGAGCTTAATTTAGAAGCCTACAGCAAAATTACTTTATTCTCATGAAAGAGAAACCCTTGTGCCCAAACTGTTCCCCATTTTCCAGGCAATTAGTAGTGAACTCAGGAAGATAAAAGGCATATTTCATCAGAATGGAACACCTAAGAAGATTACATGTACCATTTTTAATTCAGCTCTTGGCAAGAGACAACTTGCTAACTTAACTACTTTTACATTGCAATATCAATATTGCAGTGTTCTCCAGATTTAACACATTCACAACTGATCCACAATAACCTATCAGTACACAAAGCTCTTGGCTAAGTGCTTGCAGCTGCTCCCGTAACCACCAGCTCCTTCTCATTTCTTCACTGAGAACACTGCCAGGAACAATACAGGACATTCAAACTCCAGTTTGTCTCCATTTTCACAAAGTCAGGCAATTACCTGAATAAAATGTAAGTCTGCAATCTAACAATTCTTTAAAAAAGTGCTGTTTCACATTTACAGAAAGCCCACAACTCTGAAAGATCGCAGAAAGCCTCATGAACTTTACATATCATATACTGAACACACCAAAGAAGAGAAAGTGAGCAGCACAAGAAAAACAAAACAACAAAAAAAAGGCTGCTAGCAACATACAATCCTGCCAAAATCCATATTAAAAAATACCGCAGGAGGCCTGTTCCAAATCACAAATTTATTGCCTTCAGATTTGAGATTAAAAGCTATCTCAAATGTTTCAAGTTTCTGGTATTTGCCTTCCGAGTGTTTAAGCCATTAGGGTGAGTGCATTTGGGTCATGGTTCGGAAGCTTTGATATAAGATATGTTATTTAAGTGAAAGCTGCAATTTAAGCAAAAATGATTGATGCTAGAAACATGAATCAAAGAAAAAAAAGAAGTATCTCAAGTCCTTGATAGATTTGGCAATTACTACATGTAGAGCAGAAAATTAGTACATTTAAAACATGTATTTAATGTTGAAGTGCGAGTTTTATTTTATTGTTCTCCTTTTATTGTTGGGTTGCAATGATCTAGCTCTCAAGAGAACTAGCTGAGGGCTTGACGCTATCCATATAGAAGCAAGCTAAAATTTTCTGGCACTTAAATAAGAACAGAGGCAGTCACTAAATCCAACTAGATCCAGATTTTGCCGGAATTCTCCTTGAAACATCATAGCTAATGGAGTAACACACATAGGTACATCTCAGTTTTCTGTTAAATGGAGAAGTCAAGGACTGCACTCAGCATGAATAAGGAGAAAACACCTCATGTCAAACACAAGCAATTATGTAAAACTAAAGGTGGAATACAACCAAATGACAGAAAATGGAAAAAAATATTGAAAAAAAAGAAAAAAATTATTAGAATACCATTTCCTCTAGTATCTTGAAACTTTAAATGTATCAAATATTTTATTTTTTAACTTCACTTCAGAAAAGCACACATGACCATACTAAGTAGTATTAAATGAATTCCACCCTCTATCAGGAAGAGTAAGTTCTTCAATAGAACAAGTTTTTTTATTAAACTTACAGTAAGTAGAATCTCCCTGGTTGTTGTTTGGGCGTTTCTGCGTGTGTATGTGTCTTTGATAAAGGAAGCTCTAATAAAGTGAACTTGTTATATGACTGCTGTCAATTCTTCCCCTATTGGAAAGCAGAAAGTGGAGCTCTGAGAGGAAACAACAGGGAACAGATTTATTCCGCTATCAGCAAATAAAGCTGCACTGGTATCAATAGAAGGGTGAATTTGACTCATTTACCTGCATTTACCTGCCTTTCCATTTGGGAAGAGGAATTATATCATTTTGTAAAGGGGAATTACACAGAAGAGGACAGCTGGATATTCTAGAATCTTATTCTTATAGGAATCAGACTATCAATAAGTCCTTATTATTTATGCATAGATCCTTACATTATTAAACAGTTTTTTAAAGCTTGCATACTGTGAAGATTTTACCAAATAAACAGGGTATATATTTAGAAATAAAATAGTATTTCTTCCACCTCTTCAGAAGAAATAACAGTATGGCTATGAAATGAATAGTCTGAATATTTATTAGAATTAAAATGAGCAAAGTGTTACTTTTTCATTACAGAATACTCCAAATCCACAGATTTTATACTTTTAAATTTATCCTTCTTAAAACTACATATCCTACGAAATACGATATTAAAACTAAGGATTTTTTTCCCCTGGTATTTCATTTCCACCTGGCAGTTCTTCATTACAGAAGTCTTGAAGCCCAGTTTTTTAGATAATTTTCTGGTAGTTCTTTCCCTTTTTTTTATGCACCAGAGAAGACATTCTCAACATTTTAATGTTTTCCAGCAAGGTAGAATAATTATTATTCTGACTGGAAACGTTAAGATACGCTAACATAATAGCTAACCTGCCCATCTTTCAAAGACAGTCTCAGTAACAACAGGACAAAGTCCAAGAATCTAAAATGCCAAATCTTTAAGACATTAGAGTGCATTTAGGTCAGAGAATCACAGAATCCTATGGGTTTGGGTTGTAAGAGACCTCAAAGCTCATCTAGTTCCAACACCCCTGCCATGGGCAGGGACACCTCCCACTAGATTGGGTTGCTCCTGGCCTTGAACACCTCCAGGGATGGAGCATACAAAACCTTCCTGGGCAACCTGTTTTAGTGTCTCACCACCCTCAGAATAAAGAATTTCTTTCTAATTTCCAATGTAAATCTACCCTCTTCCAGTTTGAACACATTACCCCTTGTCCTATATTAGACATGTTACTTAAATGAAAGCTGCAATTTAAGCAAAAAGTATCGATGCTAGTAACGTGAAATTAAGGAAAAAAATAAGTATCTCAAGTCCTTAGAGCCTAAAATCTGCCACAGTGGAAAGTACTTTAAAAGCGAGAATGATTTCCTTCCCCCAAAACTACAGTAGTGGCTGTAACTTGGAAGTACAGTGCCATAAAAGTTACAGTACATCCAGTAAAACCTGACAATTTGAAATATTCGCTATGAAACCTCACTTCCACCAAGCATTTGTAACCCTGTAACCTCTCCAGATGCTCATAATACATCCAGATTTACAGAGAGTTACAAGGGATGACAAAAGCTACAGACACATCTCCACGTGAAGGCTCTCCTGGAGGAGCTCAGACACACTGAAACTTCTCAAATAATGATTTATCTATGCAGTTAATTCTATAATTTTCATACTTTTCTTCCTTGCATCCAGTGAAGTTCTCTCATTTAATACCGAAGTTTGAAGGTGGAAACATCTCTTTAGCATATTCCTCACATTTCCATAGGCCTATAGTCCTGCATATAAATACATGGAACCTATGAAAATTTTAAAACCTCCGTAGACAAAATTCCATGAAGGAATGAGAAGCTAGCAACTCAAATATTACAGAAAATTAAATAAAACTACCTTAAAGTAATAGTTTTCACCTAAACAATGTTTCAAGTCAATATGATTTCCCTGTTATTATCAATGGTATATTTCATTATTAAAATTAGGGGGGGGGGGATTTGTGTGTGAAATCAAAGTATCTGTTTTTATTGTTTTACAGTCCAGTTACTATGAATGATCAAACTATTCTAATCAATTCATCCTGATTAGGAGAGTATTACAGGTTTTTAACAACTGAAACTACCTGCTTGAAGGAAAGAAAAATACATCTTTTTTGAAAAAATGTTATCATGAGGCATTAAAGAAATTGTAAAATAGAACATAAATGTATGCTCAAATCTGCTTTAGAACATAATTTTTATTTAAAATGCCACTATGCTCTGTGCCATCCAACAGAATATTCAGAAATTAAAAAAATAAAAATAAATAAAAATAAGAAAAAATTAAAGATCCTCCTAAAACTACAAATAGTTAGCTGTTGTTAGATAGGGAGGGAAAAAGAAAAAAGTTGCGGTAGAGTCT
>JAVSBS010027785.1:41536-52699 GCA_033124195.1 Coracias cyanogaster | reverse complement strand
AGAGTCTCCTTGATTTCCTAAAAAATTTGCCCCCAAGGCACAGTGCGCACTGCACATGACAAGTAGATATAAAAGCATTAGAGGGAAGGAGAGAGAGATGGAGATAACATACAACCCTGTAGCTACAACTTCCTAATCAATAGGATTCTTGACAGGAATATAAATCTAACTTTCACAGTTGGAATTTTCACAGAAATCCTTATTTTAGAAATCATTGGGTTATAGGTTTGCTGCTGAGATTGCATAACAGTCCATCTAACGAGTAGCTATAAATAAATAAATAAATAAATATCCAGAGCTATGGATGGAGAATAGTATTCACCATTTGAACCAAGTTCCTGGTAATTTATACAGAATATGATAAAGTAATAAATACAAGTAAAGCATTTAGCTGATTTTAAATAATCCTTATTTTCTAGATAATGACTGTGTATATTTTTTGACAATATGACAATATATATGTTTTTATACGTGTATATGTTTTTCGACAAGATGATACCACACTTTCAAAACAGTTTTGAGTGCAAGGATTATTTTTACAAAGGAAATAGTTTTCTGTTTTTGTAAACATAATACAGATCTGGTAAAGTTGGCATTCTTTATATGAAATTTACAAATTGGATGGCAGTATGGAACTGGATTCAGTGATTTGCAAGTGATCTATTTATGTTCTTCATCTCCTGATGTTGTGTCGTGGTTTAGACCCAGCCAGGAGCTCAGCACCATGTGGCCACTCACTCACTGTCCCTCCACTCCTTGAAGGGGAAGGAGAAGAGGGAGAGAAATACAAAACCCCATAGGCTGAGATACAATTCAAAAGGAGAAGTAAACCACAGCAATAAAAATAACAGTAACGAAACAATATATAAAGCAAGTTATATAAACAGGACAGACCAAGCTAGTTGCGAAGCAGTGGCACTGCCCCAGACCAAGAATGCACCAGATCTGGCCCCTGCCTTTATATAGTGGGCATGATATCAGTATGGCATTCAATATCCCATCGGCTGGTTCTGTTTTCTGCCCTGCCTGTGACCCCCTCTCAACTCCTGGTGAAAATTAACTCTATCCTAGCCAAACCCAGGACATGTTCAAAGGGAAATTATTAAAAATCAACATTTGACTGAAACTTCCATACACGCGTGGATCACTCTCCCAAAGTAATTGTGCTGAGCTGCACAATCAACTATATGAGACAAAAGTTCAAATCAGAGCAGAGAAAACAATGATGAAATGGATACAAGACCAAGGGAAAGCCATAGAAAAATAGTATGTGAAATACAGACCAGGGAAAAGGTCTATAACAAGGGACTTAGACCGAATGGTAGCTGGTAGAGGATGGGAGTTATGACCAAAGAAACTGTTTCCTGTAGTTTGAGTGATATGATGTACAGAGGAACAGATTTTTTTTTGTTTGTTTGTTTGGTTGGTTGGTTTTTTTTTGTTACTTTCCCCTTTCTTTTTGACTAGGTAGCATGGAATCAACATACGTCCATAGCATACTGGTAGTCAAACCACTCATTAATATCTAGAACTGATTAAGTGTTTGGACACAAAAAGAGGGAAAAATAACTTCTCAGTGAAGACTTAATTCAGAGTTTAAAGATATTATCACTCTTCAGCTTTTGTGATGATAAAAATTAATCATTGAGTCCCTAAGCTTGGTTTCCTGTCTTATCCTGAGAGTCTCAGGATTAGCTAGACAAAAAGTCCCAGAGGTACCACTGAAAAAGTACACCTGCCAGGACACTTTCTCACGAATATACACATAGCCTCTGCATCAGATAGTTTTGTTTCTTAACTATTTAATCAAGCAAAGCATTAAGGGTAGGAATCAAGCCAGTTCATTAAGTGGATCAAAGATGAATCCACAAATCCAGGGAAGACCAGGCCTCATGGCAGGCGGAACATAACCTTCTGGTACCCCTCTCTGCTCAAGAGGAAAAAGCCTGTATTTATCCCTTTTCCTGGATTCCAACCAAGATTTCTAAGACAATATGTGGGGCAGATACTATTTAAAATAACTATAATTGTGAAAGGAATGAAGTTCCTACTCAGTAATGCAGGGTAGAGGATAAAATGAACTGAAAGAAAAATCTTTAAATATATTACTATTCATAGTTAACTTTAATGCATTATTTTTCCTATTTGACAAGTTACTCCAGTAACTCTTTGTTCTTAGTCCTCCCATTTTTTATACTCCATCTTAAGTTGCAAGCTCTTCCTTTAAACAAACAAAAATAAGCTATTTTGGTACAAAAAAGATACACTAATTGCACTTTCCATGACAGGTCTACACATTCCTCTATTCTATATTTAATCATATGGGAAAATGTCTCGAACACTGCACTTTATGTTTCCAAAACTCTAAAAATCTAAACACTGTGGATTCAGATCATGCTATGTGACAAATGTACTGAACATAATTACCAATTTTGCACATATTTTTAATTCACAATAATTGAAAGAAATCCTAAAAAAAAGGAAGACAACTATTGGTAATTCTTTTACTACTTTTTTTTACAGAATATTTTTGAAATCTGTAGTGTCTGCAAAATATTGATAATATTTGTGATGCAATTCTTTAACAAAAGACAAATTAATATTGACATTTCCTAAAAAATGTAGAGAGCACTAGATTCATCATGAAAACATTGTTAGGTCAATCACAAAAAACAAAAAACAAGAGCAAAACAAAATCAGGAAAAAGGTTATTATACACTAGGCATGAATTAAAATAACTTCAGGCTACAAATGGTACTCACAGTTGACACTGGTCTCCTTTGATTCCCTTAGTCGTGCAGAAGCATTTTCCTGTCTGCATGTGACAAATATTTGCATGTCCACTGCACGTGCAAGCTATAAAATTAAAAAGCAAAAGTGAGATTTCTTCACCCATATTTTACTTAATAACTAAAGAAATTTTAACAGATTTTAAAATTTCATCATAAACACACTTCCTACAAGCTGTATTTAAAAAAAACCACAAACCTACTTTAATTATAATCTTCTTTGAATAACATTTAACTAGCATATAATTTAGCTTATTTTCTGTAGAGTTAAGAACTATGCACATGTCATTATGGGCTCTTCTCCACACCTTAAATAAGACCAGTTTGAGGACAGCCATTAAAGTCTACCATTTCAATGGGCAATACAGAAAATTATTAACAATACACCTTTTCTGTACAAGGTGAAATCCTGACCAATGGCCAAATTGGTGACCTGTATATAATAAAAGTTTATTTTCTACTTTATAATTCCTGTCAGAGGAATTGAGTATTAATATTCCTATTCTACTGATAAGGAATAACACACAATGAAGACCTCTTTGACAGTGTCCCAATGCCATACACAGTCTAACTTCTCTGCCCCACTCTAAGACAGAGAATAACAGCCAAACTAGAACCACAGTTAAACGTAAAGTATTATTGACACTATTTCAATGTCAGGAATTCTCTGGTTTGTTCAGCCTTCAGAATGTGTTAAATAGCCAGCTGATGCTGAAGGAGCAATTCTTACTAAAGAGGTACTAGAGATTCAATCTATCTGCAGGAAACACACACCAGAAATTTCTATGCAGCATAGAGTGATGCATGACGATTTTCCCTCTTTCATAACACAGCTTGTAATAACATTTCTGAAAAACACGTGCTACATATTGGACTTTTGCTATGATCTTGACATACTACAATAAATGTTCACAGAAGTGCTGCTATGATACAACCAGTTATGTTGTCCTAAATCCATTCACGGATTCCCCTCTACATTTACGGAATTATTATTTAGGCACTTTAACATGGAAAAAGTTAATTTTAATTGTGTAAATCTTTGCTATACTTTCAGTGAAAATCAAAGAAGTACATTCTGAACAGCTCATTCTGCTTGTGATTAATTGCTCTTAACAGTGATGCACCATTGCAAGACAGCAAAAATGTTATAAAGGAGCTAAAAGGCTGAATTACAAATCACATTCCAAAAGCTGTCAATATATTGACAAATACAGAAGCTATTGTCAACAACCTCAATTGATACTCCCATAGTTATTGTTCACTTAAGAAGTAGATCACAAATATGAAAAGCAGAACATCCTTTACTTAAGTAGCTGTTATTTACTAAAGTATTTAAACACTAAGTTGTAAAAGCCTTTGGACACTAAGCAACCTTATCACCTTCTCAAAAAAAAAAAAAAAAAAGTTAAAATGGATTATACAGTAAAAGTAACAGATGCAGCCATAGGAGAGTTTGTGGAAGGACAAAACCATTTCCTCTGGCAGCTCAGACATGACTTGTATACCCAGTCCATAGAATTACTGGCAAATTAAACTTTTCACACCATATATCCCCAGAGACATCTAAATCAAATCAGCACCTATATAGTGCACTTTAGTGTACCATGTGCTCACTCACAGAGCAGCACACAGATGAACTGCTTGCCAATCAGTCAGGTATCTCCTTCCATCAGCTTTTAGTCACTGCACACTGTCTTGGAGTTCCCTGGATTTATACTGGAGAAACAGGAAACAACATCAACATCTGACATAATTAATTTTCCCATGGACTCGTGTCTCAGTTTCAACCCACGCGTATTGACAGCACATAAATAAAGGACACATTCATGGTTTGGTGTCTCTCACCAAATACACTAACACCTCACCTGCATTTTCATGACACACATGAAGCTTCTGTAGTGCTTAAGATCAGTCTGGTTGGTAAAGGAGAAGAAAGGAGTTCAGAAGACTGAGAATCTTGTATTCTGGATCCCTCATCAATGAAAAAGTTTGTTCTAACAAGCCCAATAGCTAATTTTATTCTATTAAAAGATTAAGAGATATTGCTCTTGTTGATCAAGTTTCTAATAATTTAACTGTTCCCTGGACAGTATCTTGAAAAAGGACATCAGTAGCTAATCACTTTTACATTACTTTAAAAATCTCATCCAGAGAAATTGTGTTTAACAGCAGTGGATGCATATTTTAATTATTCTCAGGCTTGCCAAGTCTGTGATGAAAAAAGGATTCCTACCAATCTGTGGACCTCTAGGAGGGGAGTAAATCAAAAAACAAAATACATATAAGCCATTCCTGCTGTTACTGAAGCAAATGTGAATATATGTTATCAAAGAAATCAACAGCAGAATCAGGACAGTATTATAATACATTCAGTGGAAAAAAAATTAGATTATCTTTTTGCCTCACCGCAGGTTTTTTCCATTGGCCTACTTCCAAATAATACAAAAGAAGTTGCCAGCTTTGAATATGAAGTATGTTTACTTCAACCTAAAGCTACGTTTGATTTCAAAGTAACAGATTTGCATTTCTCTGTTACGTCAGTATTTCCCTACTCCTCTTTCCACATTTTATTTACTATTTTCTACTTAATCTTCTCTGCTTAGCCATTCTCAGTGAATGGTTTCTCTTCTGATCATGCCGTAAGTCAGCAGTTAAAATCGTAGCTGCAGTAGTGTTTTTCAAAGTCTAATACTAGTAGAAATGCCAAATCTTGGAATACATTTTCAAAGCATATTTTGTACCAATCATTCTCAGCTGGTAGAAGTCAGCATAAGATATGCAATTTATACTTTTATTTTGAGGTCCCATCCCTTCACATTTGTTTTCAAATAAGGCGGCTTAAGTTCCAGCAGCAGCACCTGCAGCTAAATCCTGTGTTAAATAACTTATTTTTTCCTTCCAAAAATGTTACTATCTTTAATGTTGATCTACAGAAATTATTAATGTGATTTTTCTTTTTAAGAACTCCTTAAAGCCAAAGGAAAAGGAAGTAAGAGTGAAAATGACAGCTCTACTTAGTACTTCACATTTCATGTGCTTCTCTTCCTGCCCCACCTCGTGTATTTAATAGAAGGCTGAAGAATTTGAGCAGAACTGCATGGTAGTAAGCAGAGATTTCTGATGGGAAATTCCAGGCTCAGACTACTTAATGCTAGGTGGTGGGAGGATCACGCTGTCACTTTTGATTTTTTGGGCCTGTCTGCCCCATCTTAATTAACATATCTGAGACACTGTCAAGGAAAATTTCTGAGATCTCATTTTTGTCTCATAGTGTTCTCCAACAACACTGTATTTTCTGCAGCTGTGTATGAAGTTAGCTAAGCCATACCACTGAGAGCAGCCAATAAGGACAGCTTCAGCACCTGCCACACAAGCATTTTCACAAGTTCCAGCATCTTTTAACTGAGTTTCTGTCTCCCATTTAGTTCCCATGTCTTTCAGTGTGCATTTTTGGTAGCCACTATTCTTTCACACATCCAGTTAGGCACAGTGCAAATCTTTTGCATTGTCACATCTCTTAAGGGATGTTAGGTTGACAGCAACTCATTCTATATCATGATTCTGCTTTAAATAATGTACAATTCTTAACAACAACTCTATTACTTGGGACACTGACAGTGGGTTTAAAATTAGAGGACGAAGGATGCCTACAGAGATTCGGTGGGTAGAGTCAACTTCTGGCCCTATCCTTGAAAAACCCACACAACCAATACAGAAAACTACACCTCACCAATGCCAGTATACCTTCTGCTGAGTACCATCATATGAACAGTACTACTAGACCATTGGAGAAGAGACATTATTATCTACAAGGCACATCAGATTCAGATTCTACTGCTGTATGACATATTCCAACATGCATGGCAGCATCATACTGAAATACTTTCAGGAGGTTACAATGACACTGGTCCTCTCTCAAATCCTCCCTGACAGTTATCAATGCAAAGAATAGCTCAAAGTCCTGCTTTAACTTTATTGCAAGCGTAAAATACATTAACATTCTAACAGGCTTATTAAATTCTGTTCACATTCCCTATTTCCTCCTAATTTAAGTATTCATATTCAAAATTCAGAAATGAATCTCTGTGAATCAACTGTTAAAATGAAATAAACAGAATTTTCTTCTCTAAAAAAAAAGGAAAAAAAATAGTGTTTCAAGATGCAGAGTTTTACTAACTTTGAATAACAACAGTAAGTTAATTCCAGGCAATGTATTTTCAATGAGATAATCACACCTCTAGGATAGAAGAGGAATTGATAGCGTATGATGGCTCCTTTTCCCTCATGGGAAATAAGAACATCTGTCATTCTGTTTCATAATTCACACAGTGCTGAGTTTTTAATTATAAAGGCAAGCTTAAGACTCAAATGGCAACTTCTGCTGGATTTCAGAACCTTCCATTAGGCAAGAATCATCATTAGCCTTAACACCTTCCAAAATAAATAGCAGTGCATGAAACACAGAAAAACTTGTTTCCAATGCTCATATTTCACTTATGGGCATAAGAAAAGATGGGAATTAGAATTGTCACAATTTTGTGTCTGAGAAACTCAGGCACAGAATATAGACATAGGGATATATTTTAACTCAAAGTACATTGTACAACTCTGACGAAAACTATTTCATCTTGCAAACTCCTGCCCAAACGTGTACATTATTTACATTAACTTTAAAAATTGGTAAAAATTATATGATATGTAGATTTAAAAAAATATTATCGGCTACAAAAACTCTTCTTGTAACTAAGACCTGAAACTTCAGATGCAGTATTTTGGAACCATTCATCACCATTATGACTGAGAAACACGAGTTAAGTACTCAAAACTGTATAAACTGCCTCCAGGTTGAGCTTTAAAAATGATCAGTATAGATACACCTTATAAATTAAATCCTCTGCAGTTGCTGGAAATGATCCCCCACATTGACTGGCAAAATTTCAAGGTTTTATTAAGTATTTTAGCACAGATAATGAGTGAACTTTTGTGACAAAGGTCCCAGATATCCTCCTGCTGTCTGATTTTGGTTTGTATCATATTCCAGTTCCATGAACCCTATTTCACCAAAACCAAAACAGAAGACGGCCATAGGACCACAAAGTTAACTAATGGACTGGAGCATCTTTTGTATTAGGAGAAGCAGAGAGAGCTGGGATTCAGCCTGGAGAAGTCAAGTCTCAGCAGGATCTTTCAGCGGGATCTTATTGACATGTATAAATACCTGATGGGAGAGAGCCAGATTTCTAGTGGTGCCCACTGAAAGAAGGTGACACAGCAGCCACAAATTAAAACCCAGGAAATTCCATCGAAACACAAGAAAACACTTTTTTACCGTAAGGGTGACCTACTGCAATGCACTACCCACATACTCTGTGCTGCACCTTTGGATAGAAACAGCGAGTTCATCCCAACTTCAAGAGTCTTCCTGTACTACTGTATGCACTCATCTCCAACTTGGGTTTATATTAGGCGCATATTTTTGTTAAAACAGCTATTTTAAATACTTAACTACCATGCAAACATATTACCAATCTTTAAATATTTTAAATAAATAAATAATCTATGTCTTAAAATATAGAATTTTTTACCTATCTTTGTCATGTTACTTTTACATACTAGCTGAAATGATGACATTAGAGATTTAAAAACAACAACAAAATAAACACCCTGGCAATACCTACTCTATTTTAAGGGAAATAGCAGCTCACGCTACTCTTTTGTACAACATGCAGATTCTAGTGGAACAGAAAGATTATATGAAAACAATATTATCCAGTAGAGTAAATCCATGCTGCAAAATCACAACCTTATAGAATTTATTAAATAATAAATCCACAGCATGATTGATTCTGAGTTGCTAGCTCAGCATATAAATATTCTTGCTGATGCTGACAACAAAAGAATACCAATCGCTATTTCCATGAAGTATGCATTTTAGACAATTGAATTTAAGAACACTTATTGCTTAGACCCCATCTCCAACACAGAGCTGCAAGAGCAATTTTTCTCTCAAACGGAGCTCGCTACAAACAGTACTTTAACTTACTATGTTTGCTTATTTCAAAGATTACTAAATCAGTGGCTGCATACGGGTAATTGCTTTAAGATAGCTTTTTTTTCCAAAGGGAAGCTATGCCAATGCTAGTAAATATGGAGGTGTACTACTTTGCTAATTTTAGTAACACGCAATGCATAAGTTGCATAAATAAGTGTATACGTTGCATAAAAAAAAGAGATACTGTCTCTCACACAGCTAAGCTAAGAAAAATAGCAACTATAAACATAGATTAGATATAACACTGTGATGCTCAATTTTACTGTAAATGTTCAGTTAAGTAATCCATTCATCTGCTCATATGAGAACTGCCCTTCTGAGGCAATTTTCTACATTAGTAATATTACAAAACTGCCTAGTCATTTATCTTTCTAGAAATATATAGTCAGCTGGAAGGCCCTG
The DNA here is from genome assembly GCA_033124195.1 of Coracias cyanogaster. Classification (NCBI taxonomy): domain Eukaryota; kingdom Metazoa; phylum Chordata; class Aves; order Coraciiformes; family Coraciidae; genus Coracias; species Coracias cyanogaster. The sequence goes on along the minus strand of JAVSBS010027785.1, from coordinate 43,456 downwards.
ATACTCTTTTAGCATTCAACAGTTACTTTTATAGGAAATACACCCATTCAACTTTTGAGACAGGCAATGTAAAAAGAAGCAGATGTGCTTGACAATATTTATGCAACATCACTAATCAAGTAGCATTAGAATGAAGCTAAAGAACTTCTGTGAAGCATGAGAAATAAAAAGAAGTGTAGAAAAAAAGAGAAGAAGATGGTATTAGGAAGGATGCTCTACATGCAGGTCAAATGCAACTGTCAAAGTAACATGATCAACTTTCATAATAAATCAGTCTTACTAGACTAGTTAGCATATATGTAACTAAATTTATTTTCATCCTTCTTGGTTTATAGTTTATGCTTCTTTGCTATCAAACCAACTTATATTTTTATAGTACTATTCCAGCATAGAAAAGACATAAAACTTCATCTATGTGTATTGACACAGTACTAAGGGCTATGAGACAGAGAGAAAAAAATAAACAGAATGGAAATACTTTTAGGATTCATGTAAGAAAGACATGAAAGTTTTATATGCGGAATGTGCAGGAATTCTCCAACCACTCAAATCAGATACCTATAATCACTTAAAGCATTGTCAGCTATTCCAAATATTCACAAAATCATAAATATCAGATATTTTACCAGATAACACTGGACATAAGAGCAATTCATCCAAGCCTGAATGTAATTTTAACTTTTTAATGGCATTTATATTCATTTGATCTAAGCCTACTTAGATCATTTCACTACTAGTAAGGCAATTACTTTTTTCCTGCAAAGCAATATTGTCACACAGTCAAACAACCTGGACATCACAAGTGATGTTTCCTTAGCCTTTTCAATTGACAAAAGCATTCCAGAAGTAGGACAGTTATTCTAAAAAACTCAAAACAAAACCTGTCAAACAACAAACACGCTGATTCTTGATTGCAGAATACAAAATTTAGGGTGGTTACACCAACACAATCCGATGGCAACCTTCTTCATTTAAATGCTTGTATTTATTCTGAAGCCGTTTTTACACTGGTAAAATAGCTCTGCAGTGTTTGTATTTCAGTAATTCTTCTCTTTAAAGCATTCATCCTGAAAAGTGAACTGGGGTTTTTGTTTGTTTGTAATAAACACCTCTCAAGCAACCATACTAAATCTGTCCTTAATCATCAGCAACTAACATTATAAAGACAGCTTGGAACACCATACTTTTGTTTTACACAAGAAGGTAATGAAAATGTAACACAGAAGATTAACATAGAAAGATAGGATATTTTTTCTTGTTATGAACTGAACAGAATCTTAAACAATTAACAAAAGTCTTGCTGTGCCTGCAACTTTCATGGAAATACTAAACTGCAGTACAGAATTTTCATAGCTTGGTCTTGGGATCATTCAGGAATAACACACATCGAGGACAGTATTTGCTACTGAAAAAAAAACCAAACAAACACCATTTTCTTTCCTCTATGTTAATCTGTGTGAAAAACTAAAACTCACTTACTTCGAACATGTAAATCTGAAAAATTCCAGGTGAAAACACTATTAAAAGCACTTTTGGAAATCAGTTTAACATCTCCTCTTTACCAGTCTCCTTTTCATTCTTTCCTTTTTTTTTTTTTGTTTTTGAGTATGTTATTAAGAAATAAATATCCTCCAAATTTTATAATGGGTTAAGCTGCAGCTTGTGTGAGTTCAAGTCAAAAACTAAACTCTGTATCTGATGTACAGTAAAGTTTTTTAAGCATGCAAACGTTGAAAGAGTTGTTTCTTTCACAGGCCTACACAATTTAAAATACTATTCCTTAAATTACTCTTAGTTCTCCTGCTTGTGAAGAGGCTTCTCACATTAAAACTTAAGAAAATATTAGAATTACTTAAAAAGAAGTAATTTCAGATCTGGCAAGACTAAAACTTCTACCGGATTTAGTAATACACTGGGATT
>JAVSBS010027785.1:17879-41438 GCA_033124195.1 Coracias cyanogaster | reverse complement strand
AATACACTGGGATTGGGGGGGGGGTGGGGGGGTGGGGGGGTGGTGTTTGTTGGTTTGTTGGGGTTTTTTTAAAGGAAAAACACAAACTGATGATTTTGAATGCCTTCATCTTTGCATGTCCAACCTGAGATGTGTTTAAGATGACTTTTTCAGACACCAAAGGCTTATTACATCTTTTTAAAAAAACCTGTGTCTTTTTTAATTTTCTTGAACCCTTTTTTATCCAAAGGCATCTATTCCCCCCCACCCGCAAGAATGTATTAACCTCCTAAATTACAACAGAAAAAAAAAGATCAAAGATTATTATAAGGCAGCATGAAAAGCAAAACAATTTAAAACCACTCAATAGCTACTCATAATAGCTTTAAATGTAAAAAAAAAAATCCAATCTAAGGTGAAAAACAGCTGAAATCAACAATTGGTGATTGCAACTATTTGTATGCGTTTGGTCATTTAAAATAAAAGCCCAAAGAAGAGAAGTGACTTAGACAATTTATCAGACAAAAATGCCACAAAATGTGAAGTCAGCAAATCATTTCCCTGTGTTAGCCATTAGGAGGTATAAAATACATCTGATTTTTAACGCATTCAACTGTGAGCGAAGCTTTTTTTCTTTAAATAACTAATGCTGTTTACCAGTGTAATGTATTGATTCTACCACACAGAAAAAATGAAGGTGGAATCAACTGCAATCAAACAGAAATGCCATTACAGGTGTTTTTTTGAGAATCTTCATTCTTCCACTTGGAAAATAAGTTGCATGATGTCTCAAAAGCTATTTTCACAACAGCCTGTGGGGGGTTTCCAAGACCCCTCAGAGAGAGGGATGACCACTTCAATGCAAAGTGACTACTACTTGACTCTTCTGTCCTGCTGGCTTATTCAAGAGTAAGGATTCAAAGAGGTATCTCCACAGTCTCCTGTTACACTGGGAGGTTTTGTCACAGCCCTTAGGTCTACGTGCAGTCTCTGCTCTAATTTAAACTGATGGTTACATTAAAAAAATTTAAAAAACAAAGCCCTACACATGAAGAAATTAACTTCTTTTAGGCTGCAAAATGGTAGTCAACAGTAGAAGATAAAATGTTGTGGTTTATATGTCAGACTGACCAGCTGTCAGGAGACATAGTTGTGGCATTTTCCTGGGGAAGGATTACAGAGATGCTGGAACTTCTGACTGACTGTCTCTGCATTTAAGACTATGATAATAATAGGGAATAATAGGCTGCAATAACAAGAAAGATTAATGAGTGCACCTCAGCACCTAGAAACATCTAGAAGGGTAGACTCAGAAATTACAAACAAACAAAATGGCTACTTTTTGTTATTTATTTCTATTGCATTTGGGAACAGAAGGCTCTTGCTCTAGCCAAATGCTTATTTGAGGATCAAGTAACTGATGTAAGAAAATGTCACCTTCAACTTACAACTGCCAACCCTCATCAGAAGCTAACATCTTCTCAGCCTAGACACAGTAGCTATGTGAGCTCTTGACATCTCTTTCAACAAAAGGTAAAAAGTTTGCTTGTAAGAGGCAGACAACTCTTTCTGGAGAGCTGGAAGCCTGTAAATCTTGCCTTGCCTGTCTCCTCTGGGAGCATCTTTTGGAAACCAATGACTTAACAAATTTTGTTAAAAAGGTAAACATACCGATACACTGCTCAGACAGCATGTCAGAAGTAAGTTTTATAAATATTCCTTATTCCATAAAATAAAATTACAGCGTGTAAACTTGAAAAACACAAAAATAAGAATGCACAGCAACTCATTTATCATTGCCAAAAACTGTGTTACACAATAACATGCAGGAGGCCTTGATCACCAGCATCAGTGAAAGCAATAGAATTGTCATTAATCCTTGCAAAAAGATAAAATATGCACAGAGATAAAGGAATATAGTATAAATCAAACTGCTGTATCTCTTCAATAAGTAGTAAGTGGTGATCAATTAAAGGATGCCTCAATTCTTAGTTCTCAGACTAAGATGCTGAATAAGCACATAATTCCTGCTACTTAGATTAAGATAGCACAAGTTGCTGCTGTTCTTTTTGCTATTTCAGATATTTCTGTTTCATAATAGATGTAAAAAAAAGTTTAGAGTAAGTTTATCAAATATGCAGTGTTGATTGTTCATTTGTAAAGTTTCAGAAATAGGTTTTCCCTCTTTTATTTTTCTTTTTTGAAAAGCTGCCTTGTTCTCACTCCACTTGTGTAAATCAGAATCAGCTTTGCTGGATGGCAAAGTTACATTTATGCAGAGCAACACAGTAAGCAATCAGGCTTAAGGAACAAAACTATAGTTGATGAAAGTGGTTACTAGACATACAGCTACAGAATTATATTGTGATTGTGCAGGGTGGAAAGAAAACTGTTATGCAAGAAAAACATCTCCTTCAAAGGAGTAAAAAAAGACACTTCAACCAACTTTAATCAGCTTAAAGAATAATAAAAGGAGTTTTAATGGTCAGAAACTGCAAGACTGGGTTCAACTTAGTACCTTCTGATTATGGTGATAGTCAAAAAAGTATTATGTAATCTGGGTGGGTGAGTATGCCGCCTTGGACAGCTGACTCAAACTGACCAAAAGGATATTCCATGTTATACAATGTTATAATCAGAAATAAAAACTTGGGAGGGGGGTAGTAGTCTGGGGGATAGCCACCACTTGGAGACAAGCTGGGCATTGCTTCACTTGTGGGAAGGTGGTGACTGCCTCTGCATAACACCTTTGCCCCCTTGAAGTCCTAAAAGGCTGCTAATAGCGTGTCCCTGGAACCTTCCCTTCTCCAGACTGAACAACCCTAATTCTCTCAGCCTGTCCTCACTGGAGAGGTGCTCCAGCCCCCTGGTCATCATCGTGGCCCTTGTCATACTATCAACTTTTCCTTGTCATGCTGTCAACTTTTTTCGTTACCAAAGTCACACTGCTTTCTGTAATGTGTGAAATGGTGTAATTTGCTGTATTACAAGTTAATATACAAATGTTGCGCACTGTGTATATTCCAAAAATATGGCTAGGGAGCAAGACTGCCTGTTCACACTGTCCTGGAAGCCATGGGTTACTTTGTACACTCTAGATGAGAAAGACAACTACTTCTTCCCTGGATGCAAATGACAATTACAAGCTTTGTAAAAACTACTGGGAGCAGCAGGCAGGGTTGAGAGATAAGTTGACAAAAAGAAAACCCGAAGCAGGAGTAGAAACTAGGAGATGTTTCAAAAAGGTGTTTCAAAAAGAAGAAGCCTATCTATATCAAAGAGCTGAATCAAAAACTGGAGAAGAGGAAAAAAGAGACTTTCCTAAGATCTAGCATGGATTGTATGAAGTCTGATTGAGCTTGGACACAGCAAGTTGTTGGATTGGAAAGAAAACTGGGAAAGAAGGACATCCACCTTGAAATTATTTGGTAGCAAAGGGCAGATCTGTTTCCAGAGGGCTTATCTGGTTTCCATAGATGAGTTTGTTCAAGTTGATCCTTGTGTTCTTATGAGACTGCAGACTACTTCAGATTAATTGTGGGGTTTCTTAGATGTGCTGCCTACAAAAAAGAATCACTGTAATGCACATGTGCTCCTTACAAATTACTTTTTTTTTTTCCCCTTCAATTACCTAACACACTGATTGCCCTTTGTGCTCACAGGAAGAGGGCTCTGTTTTTGATGGTGCCTATAGTTGCTTTTAATAATATTTCTTTTGGAGAGCCAAGGAAGGGAGAAAATCAGTTGCAGTTCCTCCATGGATTGTCATGATGAAAACATATTACAAAGGTTGCTACTGATGAATAGATTAAAATGGTAGAAACAGCGCCAGAGACAAACAATTTGTAAATCTCCCCAGCAGACATCCTTCAAAGCTAGATAGAACCTGAAAACCAAGGAGACAATTTTCAATTAGCTGCCATGATGAGTTTAACACCTTTCTCTTGTCTCTCTTCCATAGACACTGTAAGTAATGACTTCTGCCACCCTCAGCCTCTTCACTGAAAACCCTCACATCTCAGATGTCAGTTACTCAGCAGAATAAACATTCTTTGAGCAGCAACATTTGAACACAATGGATCTTCCTCCTGTTAATGAAGATGTATCTTAGGTATCAAGTCACTAAGAAGTTGGGTTTTTTTCTTCTTGTAACCAACAGAAATAATCACAAATATATCTAGGCAGCTATTTTATCACTAGGGTCAATTTCAACCTAAGTCAAGGTACCTTAAAGCTAGTCTAACAACTTAAATCTTTTATTTATTTTCTTTCTTTTTTTTTTTTTTTTTTTAATCTCTTGAGGCACTTACTATATATTTATACACGTAACTTGGATGACTACCACAAAGCTCATGTGGAACAACTTCAGCAAGCAGTATGTGCAGATGTACGCACATACACATATATAAACATAAAGGAAAAGTACTGAACTACACAGTGTGCAAAAGAAGCAGACATTACAACAGGTACACTCTTACAGAGATGGATGCTTTAAAAAAATAGCAGAAAAACTCAGATTTGTTCTGTCCTTCACACTCTACATACTAAAGAAACAAAAAAGGCAGCCAGACCTCTCACCTGGCTGCAGCAGATGCTACTAACTTGATGCATACATGGTGAACCCTACCTAGAAACATGTCCGCTTTTGCTAATAGTTTGAAGATCTGGTAAGAAAATCACATGTTTCCAGTAAATTATTAATTTCACATTTTCAAACAGAATGATTACATATCCAACATGGGTGGAAGCTGTTGCCATTCATATTGAAAATGTCCAACTGTGAGATAGCAGAGAAGGGGACAGGGGCAATAGAAATGCTCCAGACTTGCTTAAAAGCCTTCACCCATACATCCTATCCAGTAGGAGGCTTTTATCGAATGCTCCTCAGTGCCCCAAACACTATATCTTTTAAGGCTGCTCAAAGAGCAAGCTGTGCAAGTTAAAAAAAAATGTTCCTGCTGTGCTGGCACTCACTTTTACACCTACTGCAAAAGCAGCAGGAACAGTATTACAATTATGGGAAAACTGAATGCTCTTTGGGATGTTATCACTTTATGAGAAAAATGGCAATACAGCAAAGTGCTTACGTTATCCTATTATTAAATGTATTATACATTCACAGTGTGTCAGAAGTTACTGTAAAGAAATATCTTCTAGCATCTCATAAATTTTAAGAATAATTTTTAAAAATACCATGCATAAAGAAAACTGACAAGATGATAAGCAACTAGAGTAATTTTTTTAACACTGACAACTAAGTAGATGATTAATAAGATTGAAAATAATGTTAAAAAACGTTGCCAAGATGACACAAAATTGTTTCAAGTAATCTCCCATACTGTTTTCTCCTGTTAAGTTTGTAGTACACAGAACTCCATTATTTCTAGAATTTCTATTAAAATATTACATATTTCTCAGACATGCCATACAAGAACATCTCAGAACAAGATCTTGAATACAGTACAACTTTAAGAGAAACCACCAAGACAGCAAGCCAGTATCTGTTTCCATATACAACCAGAGCTGCTTTATTTCCAAAATCCACCAATACGTAATGATTAATTTTCTATTACTGAATTTTGACATTCATGCCTTCAGAATTGTACCTCAAATGGGACTTGAGTAGAATTTTTAAGAAATTAACATCTGTTCTCTAGCACTTCAACATCTCAGACCACATGGCTTCCTCGGTTTCCTACATCTGCTAGCTCTACCTGCTCAGGAGCAAACAAGGCTGAGCTGTGCATCTCTCAGGTGGGCTTCAAAACAATACAGACTGTGAGCATGCCTTATTCTGTTAAATCAAAGGGTGTTTGATTCCTTAAATACTTCTGGCAGAGACTGACAGCACTGCATTTAGCACTCCAAGGGTTGCTCATGCATTTGCACTCAAGATCATTGAGATAAAAGGGGTAAAAGAACTGGAGCTTGGTCTGAAACCCAAAACCTGTCCCTTGCCAAAGTACTCTATTTGCTCATGTTCAGAATTGATCTCTGTCTTCCCTCTTATTTTCTTCCACACAGAGCCAACTCTTAAAAAGAATGCTGTAATTTTACATAGTAACTTTGATGGCAATATAATTTTACACTTTCTTTGCTGTACAGGGGTTTTAGCTTACAAATCCAGACACATGCACAGTGTCTGGACTTACTAATTTGTGCACTGTGTACAATTTATTTCCAGCAAAGAAAGTACATCATTTCGTGTAACTAAAAATACATCATAATATACATTAACAATTTTATTTTATATTTTGGCTACCTGTTTCACATCTGACATAATAACTACCTGAAACCATTTTAAATCAGTTTAAGGACAGATAGCTGTAAGAACTTAGTCAAAAAATTTTCTTTAATGTAAAATAAAAGGCTTTTGTAATTTATTACTTATTTTTTATATAATGCAGCAATGAATCAAATATAAAAACATTTCAAACCTGATATTTGTACAATGAAATGTCATAAAGAATTGAACGGTTACATATATCTTTACTTCAAGCCACATTAGGACTACTGAATATAAAGATCATGTATACGCCAAGAATACAAACTCTAACTCTCATTCTCTGTACAGAAGAAAGACTTCACGTGACAGAATTTAAATGAATAATTGGTACTGCCCATCAGCAACGACACACCACACTTCTGAGACAAAAATAAAGCAGAGTGAGGGTCAATCACAGAGTAATCTGTATTAGATGGAAAGCTTTTTAATGCCACAACAACAAAAATGCTACAGATTGCAAAATAAGTAATGTGTAAGACTTTGGAACATCTTTATTAAACACTCATAGTATGGCAAATATCCATAGTTGCTTCACTATGCATAGTTTGTTATCTTATATAATTGGAATACATCTTTACTCAATACCTCCCTGCATTCTAGATGTCAGACTCCACAAATCTTTTGAAAATTAGGACTAGAGAAGAACATGTGGAATCAGCTAGTCCACTGCCCTTTTCAAAAGCTAGAGAAGTTGGAAAATTTAAAAAAATATACTGTCAGTGATAATGCATATTTCATAACTTCTTTAGATAATCTATCTCACAGTCAAACCAGTAGAAAGTTTTCCTTGTATTCCACTTTAGCCTTTCTTGTTGCAACGTAATCCCATTACTTCTTCCTCAACCAAAACTGAGGCATGAGAGAAGGCACATTATCACCATTCTTTTTTCAGCTTCCTTTCACGTATTTGAAGCCTGTTATTACGCCTACATCTTTTCTTTGTCCTTCTTTTTAGGTTTGTCACATCTACTAAGCCTGCATCATACCAAGATGCAAAGCGAGTCCTTAGATTTGTTTTAAAGCTATTGAAATGTCAGCAATTACAATGAGTGAAAAATCTAGAAAAGTCCATTTTTTAATCCATTTTTTAATCACAACTATTCAAAACCTTCTGAAACATGAATTATACACCTTTTTCCTCTAATGACTCTTACTCATCCCATAGTAATTTGATAGCATAACACTATGCAACACCATCATGAATGTATCAGTTATCTGATGACAGTTTTAAAGGTATCATTATTCCCAGAGTAGAATAAGGAAAATAGTTATATTTGTACAGTTTTCCACCCCTGGACAAGGGTCAGAACAGAACTGATCACTCACGGGTGGATAGTCAGCTTCTTTCAGAGTTTTTGAATGATCTGCTAGAAGTTTAACCTGAAAGTATTTAATTTAAAGTTAAGGAAGAAGTTTTCCAAGTACTGAAAGACATGCTATGTATCTCCTTCTCCATCCTTTCAAGATCATCGGGGATCTAAGGAACAACAAAGCTAATCCAGTCTATAAAAGAAAAAGTTATTCTTGCAAATCTTTTTAATCTATATCACCAATAGCCAAACAAAGTTGGGAGGTCTGATTTTACCTGTAAGTACACGTATCGCAACAGCAGAATACATAATATGTGTACTGAATATACAAGTGCTTTTGTCAGGACACTGGGAAAAAGATTATTTTATGACATATGTCATGAGTATATTCATAGAATAATTCCTACATTTTCTCCCAGTGTACAGCAGTTTTCCTCCCAACTGCAGAGATCAAGTAAAACCCCTTTCTCAGCGTCAACTGCTCTCCAATTCTTAACAAAGTTAGACCCTTGTAACTACAGCAACTTGTTATATGAAGAATATTATAGTATTACAGATGTACTTTAAGAGTTACAGTTCTTGTCACGCTTTTAAAAAGTTTTCAATCTGGTCGTCAAAATAGTAACTCAGGAGCTCTGAGGAAAAAAAATGCACCACATGCTTGGGCAGTCTGAAGCCTCATACAGAAGGATGAGTCTTAGTAGAAAAATCAGTGTTGGTAGGGTCCTGACAGAAACTCGGCTGGCAGCAGCAGAGAAAAATGACACAAGGTAGGACTATGAGGATGACTAAGTTTTTCAGTTCTTTATGGTTTTTTTTTTAATTTTGATTGGCTATGCCATACCATTTCCTGTCTCATTTTCTAATTATTTCAGCCACACTTAAGTTCAGTTTCTGACTGGGCTGCCCTTTCTTCCACTCCTATTTTTTCCTTATGGTTTCACTTTAATTATGGTTTTAATTTGCAGTTATTTTCAATTTTTTGCTGCGTTACCAAAAGCATTACCAGAACAAAGGAGAAGAAGAAAAAAAAAAATAGAATAATCTCTTTCTTCACATTTGCACACTTCTTGATCTCAATTGCAGTTTTAAAATCCTCTAAATCCAAGTACAATTGATTTCATTTATCTATGAAACACTGGAGTTTTTTTTCCTGCAGAAATCCCTAGCCCATAATTTGGGCACCTCTATCACAGGAACCGAATTCATGATACTGAAGAAAATCTAACCGTTCATAATGACTACATTCATCAAAATGTCTTAAAGACTTAAACAGATTTATGGGCTCTATACTACAAAATACAACATACCGATGCAGATAAAGCCTCTAAATAATTATCAACTTTATTTTGTAAAGCATTCTTTAGTCTAAACAGTTCCTGTTAAAATCAAGTCGACCAATAAAAATACGTACTCTTACAGAGCAGGGTTGAAAAAACAAGTCGTAAAATTTACTATTTTACTGGTCTTATAAATTGATTTTAGCCATTATTGCACTACACATAATTTACTAAAGGTGATGGAATGCTTATTTGGTTGATAGCTAATGTATCCCTGAAGAGTAAAACCTATATTAATACATCATTTTGCCATAAAGGTGATATAGACAGCAAAAGAACATTTTGTCAACTTCAGGAAATAAGAGAACTATTACGAATTATTTAAAGCATCATAAAGCACCAGCAAAATGCGCAATTGTCAATAGAGGTAGACATCAATCTTTGCATCCCCTTGAACACTTTCTACATATTGTGCTTGAGTTTACCAGATGTGCAGCTTTACGCATTGACTACTGCATGTTAAAGTACTGAGGAACAAGAGAATCCTTTAAATGAATAGATATTCCCTGAGAAGCAAAGGTCCAGTTAAAGAAATACCAATAATAGAGAAGGAAAAGTCACAGGACAAAACTCTCAAGCAGCCTCCTAGATTCAATCTCAACTACCTCAATGACTTTTCATATGGAATATACCCTTCCCCCATTTAGTTATAAGGGAAGGAATTATCGCCAACTTTAAAATAATCCATAAGTAAAAAAACAGCCCTACAGCAATATACAAAAACCATCTGGAGTATCTGGATTCATTTTCTCTTTGACTTCAAGGAGAATCCTCCAATACAGCAATTACAAAACTAAACAGATTGAACAGGTTAGGATACCTTACAATCCTCAGCGTACCAGGCTTTTCTATTTGAACTATACATGAATAAGACCTGCTGCTCTGTACAATACATAGTTTTTCCACTGGCATCATGCATTTATACAAATCAGTGCTATCAGACATTATGGCAGATACTGAACTTCATTTATAACTACCTTCCCACTGCTTTTAAGAGGATTGTTTACACGGAACGAAATAATGCTTCTCTGAAATATCAGGATTTAAGGTGTTGCTCCCACAAGACAGTTGCTTTCTCCTCCTTTTCCTAACTAGGAGAGCATCTTTAAATTACCATCTTCTTCTTAGAGCATTCAGATCAAACAACTGCAAGATGACGACTCTGAATGCAGTTTCTCTTAAAAATAGTAATTGCATTTTGAATCATTAATTTAGCTGATCAACTCATCTGTATTATTGAATAAACATTTAACCTTTAAAGAATATTTAATTTCATGTTACATTAAAAAAGTTAAATTCACATAAAACGTCATTTCAATTTTTTCTTCCTCCCAGCACAATGACTTACCTGTACACTGTCCTCCATTTGTGGGGTCCCCATAATATCCTGGCATGCACGTTTCACATTGTTTTCCTGTTGTTAAATTTTTACACTGATCACAGACATTACTGGTAACGCAGGTGCTGTGGCCATTACACTGGCAAGCTAGAACATAACATTTAAAAAGCCATTACTATATTGCTCTTGTGGAGAAAATAATTCCTGTGTGATTACAAAATTGTAGTAAAACATAAGTCTGAGGAGTTTAATCCCGACTAATGACCAGCATATGCATTTGTACTTTGACAAATAGCGCTGTGACAAGACATGAATTTAGATAAAAAGGCCACAGAAGTTGACTACCTGGAGTTTATGCTGTGTAAGAAAGACTTTTTGCCTCTGTGAGTGACTAAATCCCATCCTCATAGCTTTACAATGCTGCCCAGTCACTCAAAAAACATGTTAAGAAGCAGTAAGTCACCAAATGAGACCAAACGAAAACCTCTGCACTTGTATGCAATCCACTGTGAAGAATCTGAATGGCTACTGTGAGGGAGAATACAAACAACTCACACTTAGACTTACATTAACTGGGGAGAAAGAGCATGGAAAAAACCGTTCTGATCCTCACATTAGGTTTGGCATACAAAGGGGTTTAAGGACACCATGAGCACATCAAACAGATCCACAGATCCAGGCCCTCCTCAATGCAGTTGACTTTTGTGAAAGTAAAAAAAACTGGACTCCTATTGACTTAAATTTTCCATGTCCATCCTTAAACGTATAAAATCGCTTTTGGTCAAATAACTATATATCACTGATCTCGCACCACACCTTCATTCCTGTGCTCCATGCTTTGGAGAAACTCAAAATGTGCTGACCACTAGTGCAGCAAAATCACAGTGTGAATTCTGCCAGAATCATTTATCCCGCAGCCAGGACTCAGCTACATGACCAAGAGGTTTTGAAGGACAACCTCTCTATAGAGCGGGATCTTAGAGTGCTCAGCAGATTAGCAATCTGTCAATTACAGTAGTTTGTCAAATGTCAGACTACGTCAAACCCATTGACCCTTAACTGGTGAACGCTGTGTAAGACTCAGTTATCTCAGTAAGATCATTTATTTTTTTAATTTAGATTTCTAATCTAAATGTCACAGTGACTGCTGTCTTGGCTAGAAAAAATAAAAGAGCTTCTCACTGTATGACTTAAAAGTTTTTAGGGCTGTTTTAGAATTTAGTAACCTAGTACATTTACAGCCATTGCAAGGCTTGGCTAATAAACCATTAAACCTCCCAAGTTTACAATCTCTTCCTTCTTCTGGAGCTATGTCTATACAGTCTTTTAAAAAAGTATCAAACATTTCCATACTACTCACTGTCTTGACTAAACATCTTCAGAAATTACAAATTTTATTCTTCCTAAGAATACTTAATTTTTATACAACTTTGTGGTTTCTTCCTCCAGGCAGTTTGACATTCTGCATTTTGTTGATTTTCTCAGAAAAAGAGACATGAAAACACCATCAATTCTGGGTTTTGTTTATATGTCTTGCCCCTTAAATTATTTAAAGCACATGTTCAAATAAAAATGCAGCCAAAGAAATAAAAAAGAAAAACTGATAGTGCATTAAATAGGTGTTAAAGTAATGTAAGACTGCCTAATTAAGACTGTATTATAAGGCAGGGAAAATGTTTTATTCTGAAATTCTCTAAGTAGTAGGCCATTTACTTATGAATTTTCTATTCTTCCTAATGCTTAGCATTTTATTTCTTATTTTTTTGTGTTATTTAAAGGACAAGGAAAGCAACCCTAATTAATCAGATGTTTTATTGTAAATTTTATTTTACTGCAAGTCCTAATATCATCTGGTCATATATGATAGCTCTTAGTACTTATATTTTGTTAAAGCAAAAAAAATAGAAGGTATTTTAAATCAAATTCAAATATATGTGTATATACATAAGAACCAATACAATCTACAATTGACATGGCACATCATTTAAAAATATTATGTATTTGCTGATTTTCCTAAAAATACGTATGTCATTGAGAAAACCAAAAAGCCAATTGCACAATTAAACAACATTCTGTGATACAGATGAGTGCATCTGAACTGAAGACATGAGTAGCCAGGCTGCCCTGGAGAAAAGCAATTTTATGTCTAATTTGCTTTTGGCCTCTGTGTTGAAATAGTTGTTGATGCTGACAATCACTGATAATTACAGTTTTAAGAAAATACTTAATATTAGGAAAATACATAAAAAGGATGTCTGCATTGCAAGATGAACCTAGTGTAAAGATACTTCATCTAGTTTTCAATAAGCTAGATAAAATCAATTCACGCTGCTTTTCAAAGGAAGAATTTAGACTTTAAAGACGAATTTGGGCTTGCATTCTACCTAAACCGCACTTCTCCTGAGAGGAAATGCCAACACTATTTTTCTTCTTTTATATATATATATATGAATGATATTTGCCATTTTATTGATAATAATAGTTCAGGTAAAATACAAGTCTGATTAAAAAACTAAAAATGTATTCCTATCAAAAGAAATACTATGACAGCTGCTTTTCGTACTATTGATTTCAAAATGATGAGTCACAACAAGAAATGGTTTTTATGCTACCTGCTGAATACTAAAGATTTGAACAGACAGAAAATGAGAATGAATTTAAAATACTTACACCAACACAATTTCCCAGAAGCACCATAAAGAGTATGGATGTGAACTACAAGGAAAACTAAGTGCATACAGGGAATGAATATGAATGGTTTAGCCAGCTCTTCATCAATGTGGCAGAATAATCTTCAAACTAGATATTATAACCTATTTACCCAAGCTACAAACTATTCAGTAGGCTTATATAGAATTAGTAGCAGTTCTGTCTTATTTCAAGTATATCAGATGATTGGTGTGCTAAGAATAATAAACTGTTAGTATAATCCATTACAGATAATACTTACTTTTAAATGAAAACAAGAGCTTAGGAACAAAACCTGCAGCCTATAGCAGTCAAAAGGAAATTTCACATCAATTTAAATTTTAGTTCTATGACTTCTGTAGGATTTGCCTCACACTAATAAAAACTAGTGGGTTTTAAAACTAAAGTGGAACTTCAGTGAATTTTTGATCAGAGCATACAATAAATACAGAACTTTATCCATGAAGAATAAATATTAAATAAATAAGATGATGAAATCTAACTTAAACATTTTATACAAGCAGTATGTGCATATATTATAACTTCACTAGTGGTAGATACCATGTGTTGCAGTGAAAGCCTAACAATGCACTTTTTATCAACATAGCTGGTATGTTAAAACACAGGTAAGTACTGGCATTTCCACACAATGCAATGTTATTCTAGAGGCTTCTTTACTAGGAGATGGTATTAGATTGTTTGGAGTTATTTGGTTTTAACTTAAAACTTATTCACTCAGTTTTTACATTATTCTAAAACTTAAAAAGATATCTACTCTTTATGTATTTTTTAAAAAGTTGCCAAAATAAAACTTTCTTCAGAGGATCTGCTTTCTAAAGAGTATAGTGAAACACACACATATATATGCAGACGCACAGATACTCAGAGAATATACTGATGAAAAAAGTACCCAGGAGAGCAAACAAACCTAGTCACGTGTACTTATAAGTTTTGACCCTAGAGAAGCTACAGCTTTCAAATTTATCGACAGTAGGAACAATTGCTGGAAAAACAACTGTAGCACAAGTACACCATTTATTCTAAAAAAAGTTTTCAAGCTGTCTTTTGAACTGTACTATTTATCATACAATACCACTGGAGCTCTGTCAAACTCGCAAACTCCCCAGTGTTCCCTGCACACGCTGCTTTCAGGATTTGAGCATTTCCATACAGGCGGTTGTACCAGCTCAGCTTCTACAGTCTCAAAGTACCTGATGTCTTGTTTACTTTTCCGATGAATTTAAATATTGAAATACTATAATGAGATTGGTACGGCTCAAATTTAGACTTCAGAGATTCTCTTTCAGATTACAAAAGCATACATTATATTTTAAAATGTCTAAACAGTAGACTGGAGGCACAGCTCAGATAACTGGCAGTCCCTCATTTTCAAAGTCAGCTGGCCTTTTGTGTGAGCAGCAAGGACATCAGAAGCTCCTGCTCCTGGCCATCAGCAGTTGCCTATGGATAACTTCTCCCCAGCTGCACTCTTCTTTGATAGATACGGAAGCCATGTGAAAGCAAGAGCTGAAGCAAATTCATATAAATGGGTTTGAAAAAGTAGAGGAATAGGATGGGTGAAAAGTTACAAGTAAATGGCAATTTTGGTAAAACTATCTGTATTAATTTCACTTGGGAACCTGCATGATAAGCACATTACTGTTCAGCAGACATAAAACTAACAGATGATGTATTTAGGATGTATTTTGGAAAAACAAATCTCTCATGCAAATGTTATTTGTATTACTCAAAATAATTATGCTAATTTGGTGCACTCAAACAGAGAAACATCTCTTATTTCACATATAAAGAAAGAATGGAAGCAGACCTTACCTGGACACTGGATGAAAGACCACTCATAACTTTTTTCTTTTGGACAAAGACTAGCATCAAGCACCATTTCATTGGAGTGCGTGCCAACAGGCTTCATTGGACCTCTTGATGATCCTTCCAAACATTGCCCTTTTCCAGTGTTACTGGGATCATTACACCATCCGCACCCGGGCTGTTCCAAACACTGTCCGCAGGTCCTCAGTCCAGAGCAGTTTTGAGCTTCATTACATGGAATATATATGAATGCAAGGGTTGGTTTTGGGCTTTGGTTTGGATGCTTTTTTTTTTTTTTTCAATAAGATGCTAGGATTTTACAACAGTTGATGAAGAAACAATTTTACATTTCTATTTCTTTGTGCAAATTTTAAAAATTCAGTAATATTAGTCAAAGGGCACAAAATACACAGCAGTTGCTTGTTACACCACAATGCAACAACAAAAATTTCAAATAAAGATAATGAAGCAGAACACTAATATTACACATATTCCTTAAATCCCATGATAAAAGATGTATTATGTGCTTATTATTAATATATATTATGAGTTGTACATATTACTAACTTTACTGAAGTAAACAGCCCTTCCAATAGGAAAATTTTAGAATTCTAGACAAGGTCAATAATCCAAATAAGAGTGATAATAATAATAATCCAGAAATTTTGATAATTCAAATTCCAACCAAGGATTGCACCTGATTATTCATCTACAAATATAACTCAATCTTCTTAAATAGAACTTTTGAAACAAGCTAACATACTACACACCTTTCCAAAAAAAGTTTTCTTAAGCTACAAGTTATAATTCAATCCAATTTAATTGAACTATAACTTAAGAGTCTCACCTGTTACAGCAAATCAGGTTTCATTTCTTAATTTGAATACTAAAAAAAAACCTAAAATTTCCCTCTAGATTTAATATTCTTTTAAAATAATTTAATTTCTCTTGAAATGTTCTTCCTCATATTTTAAATCTTTTTAGAACCAAATTAAATTCATATTCTGAAGTGACTGTCATTTCTTATCTATAAAAAATAAACAACTTAGTATTATCAGGAACAAGTTTATTTGAGCTTTTTCTGCTACATCTTAAATTTTTTTAATTAATGCTATGACCCTGAATCAAACTAACAGGAGAATCATTTGAACACTGATCACTATAGGTCCCTGTCTCTTCTCACTTTAACTTTGTAGACACTTTAAAAATGAACTCTAAAAGCATACGTGATCTTCAGGAAGATCCTGCCAGAAAGCCAGAAATAGTTTAAGTTTCTTTTCAAAAAGAAAATATTTTAAAGGTTTCTGAGGTTTTTTTGAAGGACACTGAAATGGCTTCTACATGAGCGTAACCTCCCAATTTGGCTCAGCTGCAGCAAGGACACTATTTCCAAGTGATGTTCACAGCTACTTGGACCGCTCTACTCCATAAAGGCAATACTCAAATCCATGCTGTAAAAGGTATACCAAGCTGAAAAATTTCAGTTCTAATTAAACTAGAAGCAGAATAAAGCTAGCTACTCTGACTTCAGCAACTAGTAAAATTGTTTAAAGGTTGTGAAAGTTGTCAGAGGAAAAAATGCTCCAGAAGTCTAAAGATACATGCAGATATCAAGAAATCACACAGTTAAGAATCTGAATGAGATCTCAAAAGGAGTTTAACAGTGTAGAAAGCTGCAGCATGAGCTCTTGTATCATTACACTTGGAACAATCCAAAGAGGAGGAAATGTTTCAAGTTGCCCAAACTCAATTGTTCTTGGAAATCAATGTCAATTGTGACAAATCAGTTTTAAACCAGACCTCATCATATCTGAAGCTGAACAATAAACATTTGGGGTTTTGAATACATTAGAAGATCAGCAGAAAATGAAGACCACCGTTCTGTACTGGCGGGCTTGCCCTTTCAGAGACGCACTATAAATGATACAAACAATTCTCATGCTGCTATGTATAAAGCTAGAAGAAAACAGCTCAGATATATGTGAAGTTCCCAGTTGTTATATTTTTCTTTTAAGTCATACATGCTTGTGTGGTTTTTTTTTCCATTCAGAGTAAATTATCTAAAACCTCAGAAATCAGTCATTCAAAAAAAATATTATTTTTAAGTTGGTTTATTTTATTAAAGGTATGGTTGTATTCTACTCTTTAAGCAAGTAGAAACACTATCCCTTGATAAGGGAATCCTCCTAATACTTCACACCTCAACAACAATAATGATATATCTACCTAATAAAATTTGCAAGTAATTTAGACTAGAACGTCTGAACCATGTTTCATTTCAACATTCATTTTCTTGTTTAAATGCAAAATATGTAATGGTTTAAAACTCTGGAAAAAAAAAACCAAACCAAACCAACCCTGCTTAGAGACAGAGAATCTTGATTTTCTTTAATTTATTGAATAGAAAATACATTTTCATACAAAACTGCCTTTACATAATGTTGAACTGGTGTATGGTAAATCTCCATTGCCTCCTTTAATATAAACTTCGACAGATCTGACAAAAATAACCATTAAATTAAAAATAGTTTCTTGTGTTCCCCAAACAAATTCAATCTGCATAATGTGCAAATACTGCACAAACACAAAAACAGAATTAAAAGTTGAGGCTGATGCAACATATGCTATTGTTAAAAGCAAAGCACCATTCATGTGGCATCCTGTCTATCTTATCTCCAAATTTTCCATCTACTTATCTTCTGCAACAACTTCACTATCAATTTGTTGCAAAACTGAATCTTTATAGAGTGAAAAAAGTTTTGTGAACTGCTATGAGAAACCATTATGCAATTACAGTATTATTATTCCAAATATACGAGACGAGATAAAATGTCCCTATTACTTCTTTATTCTTAGACCACACATGGGCTAGTGGATGGGTTTAGAGAACACTAGGATCAAGTAACGTATAAATCCTACCTCTAGACCACATAGAACCTGAACACTAGAACTTGGATTAATATATGAAATTTACTAATCATAAAAATTTACCAGAATAGGTCAACACTGTACGGGTTCATTACATCTATGATTACTAAGGATGAAGAATGAATCTCAGTTAGGAGGATTTCAGGCTCTTGGCCAGTTTTACCTGAAAGAAAAATTCTCCTATTCATTATTTTCCTTTAACCCAGATATATGTAGTGGCCTGGTACATATAGCCTTTTTTCTCTCCTAAGATTAGGATATATCAATGGTTCCTATTATAGATATGGCAGGACCTTCCTTTACTTAATATATTCTGCAGGATTAGATGAAAGCAAGTAACTACCTTCGGTATTTTTTTGTATTTGTATCCATAACCTATGAAATGGAATCATGATCTAATTAAGACCCTGAAGCAAGTTCCTGTCAACATCATCAATCCTGCCACAACGTATGCAGAAATAAAACATTCCAAAGGTGCTGGTATCAAAAGAGCCTTATGAAGAGGGAAGGGAAGTTGGAGACCACTAGAAAGAGACTCTCACAGAGAAGAGCAATAATGAGAGTTCAATGGCGCACTTCAGAAGTCCTATACATTAAGTTTGAGTCCCACTGGATTGGAGTCCTTTACTGGTAGAAAACTTTTCCATCAAATCTTGAAGGACAGTAAAAATACTAAGAACCAGACTTCTGTAGGATGGCAACTGAGGAATTTTTCTAAATAAACCACACTGAGACAAGAATCTAAGGCATCAGGCAGCTTGTACCAGCACTTACATGAATTATGGCACTGATATACACTGGAACTGCATGGTGCTGAACTTAAGGTCCAGACACTACAGGCTTGGGAAGAAGGAGCTTTAGCTGAAGTTACACTGAGTATGTTTCTTCTTCTCCTAGAGAGGCACTGTATCAATTTCTGATGAAATGTGCTTCCAAAGGGGACATCTGGGGAGCATCTTCGCTGCTTGATAAAGTAAGAAATCACCTGCCTTTGATCTCAAAAGGATGAAATGAGCAACCTTGAACATTAATACAGCCTGGCCCAGTTAGATCACACAGGACAAAAGTTTTCTACATCTCTTTTATTGGTCTGATGGCCTAACAGAATTCCTTCTATTGCCATGGAGAGGATAAACAATCCACAAGGCTTAATAATCAGCATTTGAAAGTGAGAAAAATCTAAGGAAGATCAAGATCACTTGTGTTGCATCTGTGTTAAAATATTCTCAAAACTATTGCTATCATTGTTTTCATCTTTGCGTGCTAGGAAAATGGTTGTCCTTGAATCTGACAAAATAAATCAGAATCCTAGAAACTAAATTCAGCTCATCTGCTTTTTTAATTAACTTCATGTTGTACTAAGTCTAACTTCTACATATTATTGATCTAATTTGAGCAGTATTCTGTTCCCACTCATGGCCATTGCTAGACAGATTGACACTGATTGTACAGACAGCCATGGTATTTTTTCTCTATATGAAAACAATAAACACTTTTTACTGTTTCAAAAGACTAAATATGTTTCATTATAAAGTAACTGCCAGTATTTTATCTGTATCCAGAAAACGCACACACAGTATTGACTGCTCACATTACTAGCTATATAGGGTCATTTCTTTGATACTATTTTTATCTTTAGTGAATGTGCCGAATCCCATTATAATAGATGCTCTTTTGAGTGGAAAAAATAGAACAGTATATTTAACAGGTTGAACGTTCATTAAGATACTCACGGGAGCATGTGGCAGTTTGCCATTCTAGACATTGTCCATATGGGAAGGAGATTATATAGGCGTTTGAGTCAACACAGCGTTTGGTACTGCTGCACCACATACATTCCATACCATTACTCGTGCAGTTAGAACACGTTGTTCGCAGGGAGCATGGCTTTTTGCAGGGTCTGGCATTCTGGTTGGGACTGACTGCAGGAGAACCACAAACATTTATAATTTTCAACACAAGTTCAATCTCCTTCTTCTTTAATCATATGTTCCATTAGAAAAATCCTTGTTAAAGTAACTGCTTCCTTAATTAGCTATAAATAACTTCATCCAAACTTATGTTGCAGTATATAAATACAATAATATTTTATAAAAATTAAGTAATACTCAGTGAGTCACACTGTAGCTCTAAGAGTCCATTAAAAAATTTTCACAGCAATTTCATCTATATACTGAAATAACAAATTTAATATTCATTGCCTGATAATGCCAGCTTAGTTATTTTCACATGACAAAATACATCACAAACTTCTATAAAATTACAGTTGAGTTCTGGGTCCATCATTCTCGTTAGTCTAACATTGCATAAGCAACAAGTATTCTAAATATGACTGACTTATCCCCTAAAATTTTGCCTTAGAGTGTACATATAAGTCACTAGAATCCATAGGGAAAGTAACAAAATGAACACTGTTCAATGCAAAACAGATTCAGGTTTTTTTGGGTATTGCATTTGTTTGGTTTTCTCTGCTAGAGACCACATTCCTACTAGGTTAATGGTGTATGTTATCTCAAAAAGTCGTAACTCTCAAAAAGAATTTGTATACCTGAACTCCTAACTTTTGGTTTGATTTCAAATAAAAGTATAAAGGGTACAATAATGAGAGTATAGCAATTCTTAGGTAGGAACACAAAAGTGTGCTCAGCAGTATATTTTCCATACAGAAGTGCCTTATGAAACACTGGCATTAAGCTCTCCTATGTATTGCTATGTTTTTCTATATTACTGATTCATACTCAATACCAGTCAAGTTCTCAAGCCATTCTTCATCTGCTAATATAGCATGCTGAATCACTTAACCAAGGGTGTTCCTGACTTTGACCTACTATGCATGTATTCAAACTGTGGTTTGCAATTAATAAAACATACAAAGCAAACTAAGAGAAAACCAGATGAACTGTAAAAAGTGTTCTCATCCGGCTGAACTATTTTGACTTCTACAGTCCTTGTAGCACCTTAAGATCAAAAAAAACCTAAAGCAAGACACTAGTAAAAGATGTGAAAAATGTTGATCTAATTTTAAATACCAAATGTTAATAATGACATTTGTGTTCCAAATAGTGTATCCTTTATATTTTGAGATGTCTTCCATTTTTATTATATCTTTTACTATTCTGAAAAACATCTGGTAAATAATTAACTAATAACTCAAAATTAAGGACATTATGAAAGATGAAATTTTTAGGAAAGGTAGACGGCAGAGCAACAAGTGTCCAATTCCATTACTATTTGGAATTGATATAAGAGAATAAGGACTGGTAAAATTACGGTTTGGTTGTGCAAACTAAGAACTCTGACAATTTCCCAGCAAAAAGCATCAGATTGCTAGGCAGCATTCCCAACACATCAAAAATGCAGCTATTTTCCCATTTTATACAGAGTACACAAAAAATAAATCTGAGGGGAAAATTTAAAGAACTTCATTTGCTCAACCTCACAGCTATGAAGCGAAACATAGGACAATCAGAGCATAAAAATGCTGATTTGAACTGTCAAGTGACTATTTGCCACAGTAATCTTTACATACAAACAAACCTAAAAGACAGGAACAAGAATTTTGGTTTTGCTGGTCTTTTAGACCAATTTAAATGTTCGTTAGTGTTCAGTGTGATTCAGAAAGAAAACATCTGCTTTGTTGAACACCTCCACCACATGCTACAATCTCAGTTATCACTGACTACTACTGATACAGAGGCAACTTGTAAGACAAGTATGTCTTGTAAGGTGTAAGGCAAACTAAGCCACGTAAATTAATTCACAAATATTAGCTGCTTTAGGAATAGTATTTGTTTTCTAGATTAAAGCAGCATATTTTTCAAAAAATAAAAAAGTGAATTTTTTTTTAAATTATTTAATTCAAATTGTCCCAAAATCCCTCTTATCCAAATGAAAACCCAAACAGTCTGCTAATCATGATGAATACAATAACTGAGTATAAGAGATTGCTTACCAACAGGTTTTTCACACACGAGACCATCTGCCATTGCAGTGCATGGGTTCGCTTTCAGACCTGCCACCTCTGCTCTTTCTATATATGCGCAGAAGCCAGAGTCATTTGGCTCTCCAGGAAGCCACTGCAGAGTTGTGTTTGTAAAAGGAGACATGTCATCCCACCCCCAGTAGGAGATGTTGATCTTGCGTAAACCTACCCAAGGTGAAATTTTCTATGAATCAGAATGAAACAAATGTGAGATAATTAGTTAAAATGCTTTCTTCTTTTTTGTTCATGTTGTTAAAACATTTCAAACAGCTCAGCAGCAACAACTTCCCATTTTGAGAGAATTCACCATGTTCTTTTCTCACTTTATCATCTCATCAGTCATTGTTCATAAAGTTTTTAATCTTAATTCTTGTGCCTTCCTGAACACACCCCTCCAAAAAACCCAGTGAAAACCACACCCACTATATGGTTCTGTTCTACTAAAAATATGTTTTTCTTCTGTTCAAATTCCGATTACCATTATTTGATACAGCATCAGAAACCAGGCCAAATGGTCATAACGAAATTGTTTGGGGTTGTTTTCTTTTCAGTGGCTATTATACTGATTACTAATTGCTAGGCCAACGTGGATGATAAAATACATGCAAGTTAACAGCAATTCACAGAAATCAAAGTTCAAGAAAAAAACAGAATAAATATTCCATACTCTAAAGTCTGTATTGCTGATACTGATCAAAATCTTTATGCAATTCAGAGACAGAGATGAAAGTGGCACATCCACAACCTCAATGCTACTAAACGCAAATTAAATACAATTTTAAAATTGATTTATAAGCTCTAAAATACCCTAGTCTAGAAAACATAAAAAGCATTAATTCTCAAAAACTATCAGTAAAATCACATGACAAATTCCAGTTATTTTTACAATTTTGTCTCTATACAATTAGCAAAAGAAAAAATCAAGATTTTGAGGAATAAAGGCCTTTCTTTGTCTGTTCCAGGATAAATCTACATATAGTTCTTGCTCCCATCACTGTAAAAATCTCAAGATAATGAAAGCCAACAGATTTCCTCATGCAATCTCTATGGAGGCAGTTTTCATTAATGCCACTTTGAACAAAAGGAACAGAAATATGGAGAGATTGTGGGCTGTGACAGGTATGTGGTAGTAGATGAACACCAGCGCACCAAACACTACAGCTGTCTCACACTAATGCATCTAAAGGGAACCTCCCTACAGTTCAAGATCCATTTCATTAGTGAACCAAGAGTCACCGCCATCAACCTTCAGAGAGATCTTTCATCTTTGATCTCACATCTTTCTTTGCCCACTCATGTTTAAACCATGGCTGAAAAATCTTTCAGAGTTCTTAAATCTACAACTAAGCAGAGCATTCCTCTTTTCCCCCTGCCTCATTAGATCAAACTGAACTATGAAGGATTATTCATTTTGCTTCAGAACTACCCGTGGCAATTACTTTTCTAAAAAAATCAGTAGGTAGATAATCAATATTCCTGATCTCCCTAAAATGTAATCTCTATGTTTTTCTCTTCATTTGTCCTATCAGTTGGGAGCAGGATCAAACAAAATTTGCTACACACTAACAGACTTACAGATGCAAAAACAAACTAAAATAAAACAGACACTAAGAAATGCTCCATTCCATGAGCAGTGATGCACTTTGGGAGACTCCTGAACAGTAATGAGAACATCCAGCAGAAACTCCACCACTCACCCTTGTGCCTCACTTCTGTATTTACTTCACAATTTCATTGCTATCCCAGGTGAACAACTTTTCAGGTGACTGTGGGAGCTCCCACATTCTGAATACCAGAAAGAACGTGATGCAAGCAGTAAAAGGGTGTGGCAAACGGACCCACCATTTTTAAAATGTCTTTTTAAGTCAGCTTAAACTACG
>JAVSBS010027785.1:0-17779 GCA_033124195.1 Coracias cyanogaster | reverse complement strand
AATAAGGTTTTGTTAGAATATATTTGGTAATAAACTTGTTAAATACTCATCAATCTCCGTGGTTGCCTACGAGCTTGGTGGGGTGGTGTCTCGCCTTGCCCTCAATCCTCTTCCCTTTTGGGAGGCGGTACGGACGCTGGCGCCCGGACCGCGACAAAGGGGTACCTGGTCATTTGGAAAGTGGTGTCTTACCTAGTTGCCTAGACTGCTGTATATGTGTGTGGTCCACATGAATCAGAAAAGCTTAGATATTTGTGCATGTCTCTAGACATCTCTCTGTAGAACACTAAGCATACACACCAGGCACGTATCAAAAAAATGTCAGGGACTTAGGCAGGATAAATTGCTGACAAACACAGACCTAAACTAATCCTAAATGGCTACTTTGGGGCTGTGGAATTTAGCCAAGAGAACCTTCAATGTATTACTGTTTCTATCTCACTGCCAAATAATTTTGCCTCAGCACCAGTATATAGAAAACAGAGATCCTATTCCAGCCATAGCGAAAAGCACGTCAGGCCAGTAATGAAAACTGATGTTGCAGCAGTGACATTTGGAGAACAAATCTTCTATTTAAGTAGGATTGTGTCTCAGAACCCCTTTAATGATGACAAAAGTCCCAGAGAGGATCATGAAAGCCAGAGTAGCCTTAGGAGATAAAAGCAGCACCCCTGAAATGAAAGACTTGTCGCAAAAGCAACACATACCATAGCCATCATAATGCCTAATAGCTTAATATCTGGACAACTTACAGTCATCATGTCAGATATCTCAAATTCCATATGTACCATCTTTGGCTCTTTTCTAGTGTAACACATCAAAACACTGACCTGAAGACTGATTAGCATGCTATCAAATACATAACATCAAAGCTACCACCTTGCAGGCTCACTGATGCTGCTCTGGGCATGTTGTTAGGATGCCAAAAACAGATTATCCAAAATATATTTTTTTAAATGTCTGATTAAAATATGGTAAACAGCTGAGAAGTAGGCCACCAAAATGCTCCAAGGACATGCTTAGATAATATGTTCAATTATGTGACATTAATTTCATGATGTGGCGAACTACAGCTGAAGTCTGCTGGCAATAGCAGAGATTGCATGTTGATATCACCAAAGTTTATCAGCAAAAAATGACTGTTGCACTGCATGAAAGCATCAGGAAAAAACAAATAGCAATTAAAGAATTCAGGAAGTTCCACCTGTGATACCTGCAGCCACCAGTGTGCTGTGACTATTAAACTCATTTCTGAGAAAAAAAAAAAAAAAAAAAATCATAAATCTAGCTCTTATCTCTCAATCTGATGAAAGGTTCAGTCATAATAGCTGAGAGTCTCAAAGTACTTGAAGCAACTGAGGGACTTTAAAGGTGCTGAATGAGAAAGCCAATCCAGTTTCTTCTTCAGGCTTAAGAAATAAAGAGGGTTGAACGTCCTTCACTTGATGTCTACGGTAGTTTCTTTTAATGCAAAATGAATGTGGGAAACTGATTCCTTTACTTTGAATATCTTGCCAAAGATGCTTCTGAAGAGGATCAGAGAGGAAGGAAACCAGACTGCCTGCTCTCTGTATCTAGAACTCACTGATGTAAGATTCTAGTTTCCAGGCCTCTTGAAAGATATCATTATCAAACCAGGTGGGTGAAAAACACAGTACAAATCAACTCTTCACTTCAGAAAAACACTTGCCGACATGAAATCAGCCCCTGATGTGTCTAATTTTTTCTTCTGAAAAATACCATCTCCTTTATTAGAAGGCCAGATGATCTTTGTTCAACATGTAAGTGGGAAGAAAGTTACTCCTCAGAGACTTCTGAAGACTCTTCTTTCTTTCTCAAAGCCTTGATGAATGTATACTTTCAAGATGCCGCAAAACCACAACCAACAATCCTGTCCTATCCTCACTGTATTTGACATTTAGCAAGGTCTTCAGATTCAGAGTTGAAGAGGAGCCTGCAACTCATTCAGGTTCAGTTCCTTTTCCATTTGAGGAAGGAGGAAAAGCTCCAACACACATACTAATGAGTACACGTGAATGTGTACACATGAATGTGTACACATGCAAGAACTTGTCAGTAAATGATGCCAGGACATAGTTCAGGAAATCATTCTTATTCAAGACACCTTTGTCTCACCAGAGCAGGGCTGGCCTGCTGCTTAGCTTATTACTAGGGAGCAAGACACCAGATGAGTGGAAATGTACTGAAACTTCTCCTGAGTGACTTGCCTATGCCTATCTCAGTTCTTCAAGCTGACTATTGCTGTATGTCACAATCGTTGTATGTCACAATTTTCCTGGGTACTTTAAAGCAGTCCACACTTGCTGGAGCTGTCAGTCACCGGGGTGAATGAAAACTCCAAAACCATGTGGTTTCTACCACTACAAGAGTTTTCCTTTAATGCCAAATGCATGATCATCGTCTGTTGCACTGGCAAGGAGACAACAAGGTCAGCTGGAGACCTTCACTGTCTAAACTCAGTAGTACCCACTTCAGCTCTTGCCTCCTAGCAGAATCTGTTTCAGCAAGGCTTGTATCTCTTGCTAGAAGCTGAAGATTTTATCAGAGTTATTTCCTTCTTCATTGCTGTGGGAGAAATTAATTGTCATTTCTGTTTTAATAAAGTCTTTTTCAGCTAAGCAGAAGAAAGTATTTTAACAGATTGAAAAATTTAGCTAAAATAATAGCACATCATATTTTTATACATTAGCTATCAAAATAATTATTTATTTGATGTCTTCACTTCCCTAATACTTGAGCTTTAATACCTGCTGCTATTACTATTAATAAATAATGGAAAAAGCTTCTGTTTTGCATAGACATGAGATTAAGCATTTGCTTTGAATCATAATCTTAACTTTGAATCTTTTAATCAAGATTCTCAACTGTATCTATGGAATGATGTTCTATTTATGCCTCTAAAATGTTTTAACTTTTAAATACCATTATCTTCTTAACTAATGGTATATCATTTACTTCAGACATCGACGCTGAACATTTTTGTTCCCATTTAAAATTGTTAAGAGCTAAAAGCTGCATTTCATCTACATCATGATACATCCACAAAAAGTCACTAAAACAAGTGATATCTGTTTGACTAAAATATACAGACAATTATTCTTTATAGGACTTAGAAATCATTTCAATTGCAGATTTCTATGTGCAATGGTGAAGTTCATAATATTTTGCCTTAGTCTTTCCTTCATGTGGGAAAAGGAAAGGATAGGGGGAAAACAGTGGATCATAGGAGCCAATCCGAATGAAATCTACTATTTTTCTATTTTTATTCAACATGTATAGACCAGAATTTGTTTAACCATGATTACAGAATACCACTGCTCATATTCTGGCTGTTCAAATTGAGACAAATTTTCAATGGAACACTATCACTCACCATATTCTGAAAAATCATGTACACTTTCAAATGTTTCTGTCGAGAATTTATAAGGTGTATCTATGAAAACTCCCATCATACGTCATATACAATTCATTTTAAAACAGCATCAACCATAAGCAAGCTTACTCAGTAGCATTCTAGGTAAGTTATCCATTTAAAAAAATAGAGGAGAGGAAAATATCCAGAAATGATCAAAGTAAAATTTTACAGTGATACAAAGCAATGCGATACATAGCAGGTGGCCAAATCCATCTTGAGAAAGCTTCTAATGGGCCTTACTAATGCTGCACAGAGAATGCAATCAAATATATCTTGAGAACTCTTCCATAGTTTTATTGCACTCCATTATTTAAAATTTAGAACCATTCTGTAGAATATGCTTCTCCTCTCATCTATTTCCTTCTGGGCCAGTTTATAGAATTCACAGCCCACCTTCGAAGCCATATACTTGTGCTTCAAATGGTCATGGTTTATCTGTTTTTGTAGAACAAGCATTTATAACACTGATGACAAGTTGCCAAAAACCCTTTTAAGGGAAAAATCAACCTCTATGTTAAGTTAGAAAAAAATTGAAATATTAAATTCTCGGACAAATTGCCAGACAGGGCTTTATTTTTATCTGACAAAAGAGTGAAATTCCAATCCCACAATACATACCAATAGAACCTCATTCTGTACTCACAACTACAATCCTATTTAATTGAACATAAGGAAAGTTTTTATCCGTTATAGGAATTTATTAAACATTAATCACTAATAACTTCAAAAATGTGCTCTTCTCTTATTCTAAACCACCCAATTTTAATTTTAAGTAGTAACTATGGAACTATGTCAGAAAGGAAAGTTGTGTAACCTTAACTAGAGAGCTTGTACTTCATGTTAAATCCACTGTTTACTGTCAGGCTAAGTTGCTTTGAGATCCACAGTGAATATTTACAGTCATGACATTTTTCAGGCACTACTGCTGCCTCAGCACCAATTTAATGAGGGCTGAATAATTTGCAGATGAGTGAAGTGAGCAAGTCTACCATTACTGAATAGCCAATTACCACTGAGGCTCAAAATTTGCCTCTGTTTCTTAATTATGCAAATTGCTAAGGAGTACATCTCTTTCAGAAATTTATCCCCACCTTTATTTAAATCCCTTTTATTTTGGATCTTAAATTGTCATGGAAATGTACAATACACTTCTGATTCATTTTCTAATGTGTGCATCACAATTCATTATCACCAAACCTCATTAAACTTTTCAAGAATTGTTTGAACTCCTTGATTTCTAGGAAAATAGCTGCCCTAGGAAGAAACATACAATTAAATTTCGAAAATACGGTGGCTCCTTAGTGCTCACATCTTTACAACACTCACAGTTTTGGTGAAGGGCCTGCAGTTAGTTTCCCCTCTTTTCTGCATTGTTATGAATAAAAAAATGCTTCTTGAAACAAAGAGCCATATGAGGAGAACCCATCCATTCTATTTACTACCTCATTGCTTTGTTTCTGTTCTTTGTGCATCAATTCTAACTATGCTGGATACTTACACATTTCATATTTTCTAAATATTTATCCAGTGAATAACACGTTCTAAGCAGTGGAAGCAAGCTGCATGTGTCTCTGTATCTGTTAGAAACAAATGATGAAACCTAGATGTAATTAGTAGTAGGAGTCACGTATTAGGTCATAAGAACACTTATTTCTCCTAGTCCTTTCAAGTTTTTCTGTTGTGGCACTGGTAAAAAAAAAACAACATGTAAAATCTGGCAAACTGAAAACACTACAACTTCCCCAATTTCCATCTGCAGAGATTATAGCTGTGGGATTTTGGTTTAGATACCCTTGAGTTTTCTTCTTTATAGGATTTTTTTTTTATTATTAAGTTGTCTTCTAAGGCATCCAAAGTCAGTTGAACACTCCACTTCCTGAAAGCAGGAATACAGATAAACTCCAGGTGAACTAATGGACAGTTAATGTAAAAACTCTAATATGGAGTGCTGAAATAATTTATTAGACTTCCAAAATCACAACAGTAAAGTGAGACTGCTGGCAACTGTAGTAAAGAAACTAATCCAAGAAAAAAGTTGATGTCAGCTTCACTACAACCAAACATACAATAAAACCACAAAAACATGCAGCCCTCTGAGAATACTTCGAGCTAACGAGGAATGACATTGCCATGCAACGCTCACTAATTAACTGCAACCCACACCCAAGTGCAATTTATAAAAGACGCTTAGCCCTGAGAACAGGAAGTTAAAGTTGCAAACAGTTCTTATAATTAAGGGCATTGTTGTAAACTGTTCTCATCTTTATGCTTACTACATCAAAACTAAGGCTTCTCAGAATTTTATTGCATGCTAATAAGAAAATTATTATCTTTAGTTAAATCCCACAGTTGTAAGCAAACTCCCAAGAGAACTAATTGCACTTTTCACTGAATATACAACATTTGAATATTAGTAGGAATAATTAATTAACCTCATATTGCTGCTTAGTCTACTTTGCAAAAAAAAAAATAGAATCTCCCCTTTCATAATATTTTGTTTACTAGGTCAATAAAACAGCATATTAAAAAAAATATCAAGTATTATTTTGCTTTAGTACAGGAATCTGCAGTCTATCCATTGTGTTTATTTTGGCATTCTCTTAAAGAATTTCATTTATTTTCAATGAAAACTATAAATTACACTTTAAACTATTGGTGATAGTTTTGGAATACATCTGCAAATTCAGCAATGTTTTGACTTCAAACTACAAAGGTCTTTGTTTTGTCCCTTTCTTTAGTACCAAACGAATCTTCTCCTTATCTTTAAAAGGAGGCAATCTATTTATTTCCAATTTAGTACTGAAATTAAGAGAAATTATTGATACACAATGAGGCCTGGACAGGGTGTAGAGACAATTGCAGCCTCCTCCCTCTGAATCTTTCCAAAACATCGATGTTTTGTGTTGTTCTAAACATGATGCAAGAATTGTCCTAAATGTGTCCCAGAGCAAGGATTTTGTGTATTATAAAACAATCTATAAAATCCCACATTTTTTCTATGAACAATAAAGAATTCTTAAATATTTCCAGGCAGTAGTATTGACTGACACTATTTTAATAGTTTATAAAATACACAACAGTTACCAAAATTGTTTTTCTTTTCTCAGTATAAGAATATTAAATAAAGCAGAAATATAAACAAATCCATATTCTTATTTCCAAGTGTTGCTGTGACACATTCACTAATTCTGAAAGCTTTTGTTTCACATAAGCAAAATATTTGAAAGCCTTTAATATTAACCACACAAGTCAAACACCACCGTAGATAATACAGATTAAAGGCACAGCGTTCACTTTACTCTGACCACATTCGTGAACTCCACACCACCACCTGTTACAAACACAAGCCATCTTAAATGAAATCTCACTCCTTAAATCATTATGATTGCAGTTTGAGAGGAAAAGGCAGACAAAAGAAAATCAAGACGTTTCAGAGAGCCTCTGCCACTCCTGATAAGACATTTTGGCTGTCTCACACAGACTAAATCTAACTGGACAGACAGAAATGAAAAAAAAAGGGTTGTGGTTTTTTTTTTTAAACGCCACTGTAAACATCAGCATAAGTCATGGTACCATTTCATTAAAGATTCTGGTAACTAAATCATCATTTAACCTAAGGTATACTTTCAAAGCACATAGTTTGTCTACAATTGCACAAACTGTATGTGAGGTATCTCAAATTTACATCATCACATTGGCTTAGGACATACTTCATTTAAATAAAGATATGCTCAGCAGGTTATCACCTTGTAGACGTTCTAAGCTCTGAAATATAAGACAAATCTAGCTTCCAAACACTAAAAAAAAGCCATTTCTCGTCTACACCTCAATCCAGACAGGTAATATCAGTCCTATAAATCCTCTTTAAAACATGATTAGATTTGAAGGCCTCCTGTGCAATATTTTAATAGGAATTGAGGAGGGGGTGGGGAGGCTAGGAGCGGCAAAATAAATAACTATCATTGCTATTTGTTATTTTGGCTTCAATTACATTTTCAACATCATCTCATATGAAAACGTTGACAGACAGAATGTGTTCAAGGCTGTAGTAAGTACAGTATCAGGGGAGATCTGACATAGAAGAATTACATCTCTCTCTCCTTTATTAACAAATAATAGAAAATACATGTCTTTCTAGTAAAAATATTTTGCTCTTTCCAGGTCCTACATTTATTGGGGGGGCGGGGGGGGGGGATATAAATAAAACCAGCCCAAACAAACAAAAAATCAACACCAAAAAAACCCCAACAACAGAAAACACACATAACTGATGTTTGCATCTCCTTCTTGAAATGGAACACAAAAAAGGAAAACACAGAATATTTTGATTCGCAGTATAAGTCCCTTCACTTTTGCATTCAGATTTACTGTAACACAAAGGCAATCCTTAACTGCTCTTTGCTTTGCATGCATCTCGATTCATCTGCAACGGAACAACTTTGCAAATCGCATACTAGCTTGATATAAGCTTTAATTATTGCTTATAATCAGCTTTCACTTTGCTGTAACTGTAAAATCCTAAGCTACTTAAAAATTAGGAGTTTTTCACAGTCAAAGAAATGCTGCATGTTCTACAAACCAAAATACACACTTTTAAAAATGTCCTTTGCTAAGATTAACTTATTTTGAACATTTAAGTGCTAAAATCTGAACATGACCACCCACGGACAGGTAATCAATCTTCAACTTTCTTCCTCCTGTCCCACAGTTAACAAATTAATATAGATCACTTTCCTAAGGAATATTCTGATGGCAGCTTCCTGTATTTGCCAGAGGCATATAACAGTTTTCAATCCTCTCCCTCCCTCATCATTATCAGAGAAAGATAATTAGCTCCTGGCTCATTCCAGTGCTGCCCCACAGGGAATTTCCACAAAGCTTCACATACTAGTACAGCTTCTCTGTGACCCATTGATCCCCACACCAGTTATATAAGGAACTAGGGCTTCCCAGAGACATACACATCTTCAGTACCTCCCTATTCTTACTGCTTGCAGCCTAGCACCCCAAACCTTAACCACCCAAAAACAGTCCTGTGACTGGTTTTATGGATACTGACATGAAAGTCAGGGTTTTTTTCTCTGTTACTATTGCTTTGTCTTGTTTTGATTCCTGCTGTTAGAGTGTATCGAAAAGGGCTGAGATTTCCCAGATCCCTGTTCCAGCCATTCTCTTGAGTAACGTCTTGAAAATAAACAGTAACCTGTAACATTTAAATCTGCTACGGGAAACTCTTGGGAACTGCTGTGTCATTAGCTTTGAACATGAGATTTTCTTAATATCCTACACACCATTTACATCAGCCTTTAGCACCAGGCTACAGTTCTTTGAAGGCATAAACTTGCCTCTTTTTTGAGCAAATCCCTAAAACAGATTTCTCAAAGCAAATGTCATTCACACAAACATCAATTACAGTTACTCAAGTTACCTGAAGTGTATACTTCTGTATTTCATCCAGAACAAATTCCACTTCTTTTGAGGTTGTTAATGAGGCAAGATTCCCACTTAAATTGTAGCAATACAGTTTGGCATTGTCATAGTTTTCACGACTAGAATTGATGCGGAGGCAGGCATCTCCAATATGATTCCATCCTTCCCCACACAGATGAGCTAGTGTAAAAAGCATATGATTAAAGCTGATTTGAAAAAAACTTCTAAAAAACCTAAGGGAGTCAGAATTTTATCTTCCTGAGATCATAATTCAAAATACATCCCACACTCAATTTCCCTTTTCACACACCAAACTCTGAAACACCAAGTAGTACCATATCAAATAGCGTTTTTTAGGAAAATAAACTTTTAACAACTTATTAAATATTTATAAGATATATGTTAGCCATGTAACAATATCATAATGATCCTATTTCTTCCCTGTATTCATATTTGAGCACAACTAAATATTAAAGATTAGACTATGTACATAACCAATAGTGCTTTAACCAATCACTTTACATAAATGTTATGTAAATGTCAAACTCTGAAAACAGCTGTCCTAGAATTAAGAGATCACAACTTCACCCTATCTTTGCTTTATCATCCTATCTTTGCATTTCAATTTGCCTAAATACAGATGCAATCAGATTGATAGGAAACTCAGATAATATCTTAGAAAATATTTCCTTTTCAAAGTATTTCAGCATTACTCAGATTCAGATAACTATTAAAAGATATTTAATTCAGAACTGTTATAGTCAATCTTTAGAAAAAATACACAAATGACGTTTTAAACTGCACAGAATAAATTGATTAAAGTTATTTAATGAATCAGCTATGTGAAGAAACCTGTGTTCTTTAACTTCACCTGGACAAAGATCAAATGGAAAAGGTTCTGCTATCTAACTCACATATGTAGCTATGAATATGAATTACAGAATAGATACCATAATAGAATTTTAACAGTCACCTTCTGAGTACATTTTACATTAGGATTTTAATATTCACTGCTTTCATAGTATTACCAACATTAGACAATCAAGAAACTAGACCTTAGGACCTATCAGCACAGGAAAACTGAAATGTAATTTATAAGATAAAACCCCAGCCAGCAAAAGTAACAGTGTCAGTGAACACGTAACAGTAAAAGACTCGGTACGGCAGCTCAACTCTGTGCTCAGTGATCCCCACAGGCTAGAACTCATCACTGGCTTGTGCAGAGCTACATGCCATTATTCCTTTTGCTAATATTATTACCTCTCCTAATCAGTGATGTAATTACATCTGTGTTCACCTGTACAGGCACAGCCAGGCAAATGAGTCAGCACGGGTAAAACAAATCCAGGTCCACTCATGGAGCAAATATTCTTAAGTAACAATGGAGGAGATCTACACAAAGCAGCGTGGCCACCCCACAGCCCTTACCAGGGAGCGCCTGGCACTCCTGCTGCCGCTGGTCCCACTGGCAGTTGAGGTGGAGCGAGCAGCTCTTGCAGCTGGTCAGTTTGTTGCAGATCTGGTCATTCCTCACATGACATTTGGTGTAGTTTTTAACTGACTATAAAAACAGAACAGACAAAACAGCATCTCAAACATATGGCAAACTATCTGCAAACCAGAAGTCAGAACTGAAATACACAGTAGGGGGATTCCGCCCAGAAAAACAGAGCCACTGAAAAGCTAAGTTGACCTTAAGCTCTTTGTCTAGACTCCCTTATCAGTTGTGGACAGTAAAAAATGCATCTCTAGAGCACAAATGACCCCACCTGTCCTACACAACTAACTCTGAGTGGGTCATACAGTACTTTGAAGATGTCACTTCCCTGTATAGAGGCCAGGAAGAGCCTAACTAATCTAAATCTATTTCTTAGATAATTAAGAGATAGACTCTCACTAAATTATTTCATCCTATGCAGGTTAAAGGAAGCTAAACTATCAAAAAGAATATAAAAAATGGCACAAGATGTATGTGCAAAATAATCACCGATCATTGATTGAAGGTGCAAGAATAAGTTTTTTTGTTTTATCTAGATTAAATGAAAAATAGGAGCTATAGAATAATAGTCACAAAACACAAGGAGGATTTGTCAAAACTTTGATTCATTATTTTCTACAGATTTAAATGCAAATCTCTATGCAGCATAGCTAGTATAAAATTTATGGAATCTATAGGAAACCATTTTATCAAACAGTAACATAAAACTAGGAATAACATCATTCCTTTGGTACCTTATCATATAAGAAAAGGAGTAAAGACTGAAGGAATTTTTACTTTTTGTTGTTGTTGTTGGGTTTAGTAGAATGGGTATTTTCCTGAAAACTGAACTTCCATTCCAAGTCCATTTTGAATACTAATCCTCTTTTTCTCCCCTACACTGTACATTTAATTAAGACATAACATTGATATCCTATTTAAGAAACTGCCCCAAATCCTCATCCAATTCATCTGCTTATCCATAAGGCTGTGTCTACTAACTTAATCTCAAGGTAATAATTAATTCAAGACAGCTCTATACTCACAGAACCACAGCATAGGTGAGGTTGGAAGGGACCTTTGGAGGTCAACAACCTCCAACCCTAACAACACTTGCCTCTCTCTAACAACAGATCCATTCATGCATAGAAGCAAAACCAGATTGCACTTGGATACCATATATACAGTTTACAAGACAGTTATGGTTGCTTTCCTATCTCCTTGTCTCCTGGAGTATGATAAAGGTAAAGGGGCAACATGACAATTAATGACACAGTTGTTGGTACCGGATTGATGACAATGACAGAGCATCAACCTACTGCAGTCAGGAGGAAAGACAAGGGGCCTGCTTTTATTTTTTAAGTCCTGAAAAAAATGCAGTTGTTAAAATGAATTTTCTATTTCACATAGGACCATCTTCATTCCTGCTGAAGAACACTGCTGTTCAGGGACTTGTTTGTTGCCTTTATTGGATCAGATGCCCATCAGTGAGCTTATTATAAAAGGTACTCACTATTTTTCTGGTCTATAAGAAAGGTTACCGTGAACCAAAAAGAACCAGAGAAGCAGTTCTGGGAGAAGACATCTACACCACAGTAGGAAACAGAGCCAAAGTAAAGCACAAAAAGCCTTTGGTACAAACCCACAAGTAGTTTCACTCAGTCATGATGCATATTCACAAACTGCTTGAGAGATGCTTTAAAGTGAATTTTTGAGCGCAGATAATCACCATCTGCTCATTCACAATACCTTAGTACTCACATTTAACACTTCATGATGACACAGTCAAAATCCTTAAGCATTCAGATTGTTTTTGAAAATTAGGAACTCTT
Source organism: Coracias cyanogaster (assembly GCA_033124195.1). NCBI lineage: Eukaryota > Metazoa > Chordata > Aves > Coraciiformes > Coraciidae > Coracias > Coracias cyanogaster. The sequence goes on along the minus strand of JAVSBS010027785.1, from coordinate 5,604 downwards.
TAGTGATATTATATACAGATTTTCCAACTAAACCAAGATATTTATTCTATTACTTTCTAATTATGAAGCTTGTTGTGCGCTGGTTATTTAATGTTTAAAATAAAATCCAAAGTACTAGTGACTATTCTGTAATAATGTTCTCTGTTGTATTCCCTTATTCCCACCACTTATTTCCCTTAAATCCAATTTAAACATTACTTGCCTGAAAATCTCATTAGTTCAACGTAGATGTGAATCCAATACGTAATTTATATTAACACAATATTAAGGTTATAACTTAAGCTACCAAACCCAATGAAATTCAGAAATATGACAGCCCATCTGTTACTGAAGTTCTATATTGCTGTAGCATATTTATAATGTTTACACACCAAAGTATGAGTAAATAATGTTATATACAAAGTTTCCCACTTACGTCTGATTTACTTGGGGTTTTTGAGTACTGATCTTGATATGGTGGTATACAGACCTGTGAACTGCAGAGATTTTCTGCATATCCACTGTAGAATATTACAGTAGTTTATCTTAGAATTTTGGAAAATGCCATTAAATAACGTACCTCTCCTCCTCCTGGCTTTTTCAGGTTAGCAGTATAAGATTGTCTACTTTGTCTAGTCTAACTGTAAATTATTAACATAAACGATTTGCTACTTTTTTTCTGAAGCAACTTCCATCTCTTACTATTGGGTACTCCTGAGTCTTAAATTTTCTTTTCTTCCTCCAAGATAGATTTGAGTCTATTCATAATCCCTTACTTTACACATTTCCCCATAACTGTTTTTTTAATTCCTCAAATGTAGGCAGATTACTATAACTATTATTGGTATTAGCATAGCATCCAATGACTCCCATCATGAAAGAAGATGTGAAATTTCTGGACGTGGTGAAAGCATTACAAAAAAGACAATTATTCTTGTCTTTAAGGCACTATGTAAAAATAATAGTTCTCTTTAAACCATCCCACAGTACCTTGTATCCCTCAGCAAAATGCTCTTTATCATACTCCTCATGCGTTCTACAACATCTAGTTCATGTTGCCACACTCAGATATAAAATACTTTTAAATCACACACTAGTTCGGGCTGTATTTACATTACTTATGTCAACTGGGGCTTTATTGTATTGCATGTGTGGAGACTGACACACAAGAAATTCAGAGGCTGCTACTGGAGGTAAGAGTGTGGTTGCTCACAGTTATAGAGGGAACAACGAGGCTTTCAAAAATACAACACAGGATGAATGCAGGAATACTTTGGCTGTGCCTCTTCCTGTCACAGTTTCTCCAAACAAGAAAAATCACAGGCATTCCACTTGAAAAGACACATTAGAGACAATATCCTTACTGAAAAAGTATTGCATTCACGTGCTATTGCCTGGTGTTCTTGATCCCCGTTGATTTGGTGTTCTCAATTTATTCTACCCTCTCATATGTCTCCTGTTTGTTACAGTACAGGAGTAGGTATCTTAACAAGCTTAATGTGAAGAGTCAGAATACAGAATAAGAGCCAAAATTGTTTAAGGAAAGTGTTGGGTTTTTTTTTCCAAACTTTTTCCAAACACTTGTATCATTTTTAAAAGAAAACATTTTCTCTCAATCAACACTTTTCGAGTAGAGTTTAGCATTATATTATTGCTGCATTTCAAACCTTGTAAATACTTTCCTTAGAGTAATATAAGTTAATTTGCAAACTTAGTGGGGGTAGTTAACATTTCTATAAGATGAAGGATTACAGGCCAGCATTTTACATAACCAGTGGACCACATCATTATAGCTACCATATCTGCAGTGACTACTTCAGTTTTTACTGTGTAAGGCAACAAGAGGTGTAAGGCACCAGAATGGCAGCAGGAAGCCATTGCTAATTCCTCAAGTGTGCTTTTCAGGAGTGCTGTTTGGATCTGAAGTATAGTTTGGGGTGGAGCCAGGAAATAGGAAGAGTTCTTTTGAGGAGATTTATAATCAAAGCCAATTTGTTTTCATAACTTGTGCAAGCACTACCTATTGTTTTCCAAAGAACAGGGTAAGAGAGGAGACAAAGACATTTGTTGAAAAAAAAGGTAAAAAAAAGGACAGAGAAGGGAAAATTTTTTTTTTTTTTTTATAAACTCTAAGTCAGGCTCACTCTGGTCTTCCTTAGTAAAGGAAATTTTGCCTTTTGTTCCAATTAACTGGTCAGCCCTCTTCAGTCATTTACCATTTAATTTCCACAAGGTACAAGGTGGTTTTCCTTTCATGGGAAGTCTCCTCTCTGAGAGGAAGACCAATTCTTTTCTTACTCTTCCACACTACTACCAGAAGAAAAATGATACCTTGCAAAGCTGTAGCAATTTAAAAAGAAATTCATCCTTCCTCAAAGCCTTTATTTTTTTTTTCCACTTTGTAAAAACTAGAAGGTAAAATTGCAAAATTAACAGCTTTTCCATTACAAAATGTAAGTATAGTCAATTTTCTGAACAATACATATCAGCAAGGGAGTATCATTCTCACAGGATGCAAGATAAAGGTTTTTATGTCAAGATATAAATAGTGAATATAAGTGAATATAGTTTCATAAACATATTAAGCAGACCCAGATCTGGTGGTTTTCCTCTATCAAGAAATACGCAAAATGCATCAGAATCAGTGAGGGCCAGGAAGACGCTTAGGGTGCTGTAGAGTACCAATGAAGGTGCCAAGAGTGCAAGCTCAACATAATACACTTAAAGACAGTGAACTGCTAGTAAAAGTCAGTACAATCTACTCCACAAAAATTCAGAAATATACCACAGTCAGGCCACAGAACATTTTTTGAAGAAGCAAAAGGAAAGAAGATGTGAGACAGAGAAGCTAAGGAAAAAAGGCAGATGAGCATGACAGAAAATTGTTTATCTCAATTTTAGAATAAAGAGTGATATGTAGTGCTTAGAGGGACACATATGCAACACTATCAGGTTTTACAAGTCAACAAATACAAACAAATATAAACAGTCAAAATATTCCTATTTAAATTTCTATCTTTGATGTAGGCATCCAATGAATGGGAGAAACAGGTACATTAACGATATCATCTTCTTTGTGACAAAGTCTTATAAAATATTCTCTGTTTCAAAGACAAAAAACAGCCCTAGATTAGATGCAAGAGGCTCCACGAGAAAGCTTGAAAGAGGAAGTTATACATATATTAGTATGTCATATTTCATGAAGTCTGTACTTGGCACAGTATTAATGACAGTATAATCATTGCTTTTGCCCCCACGATAAACCAGTATCTGCACATTTTTGAAAAAAGGTAGATGACCTTACCATTTTTAGCATCCATCAATCTTGAAAGATAAAAATTAAAGAACTTTTAAATTTATTTTCTATATGAGCATTACATTTTATTATGGAATAACTTCAGAGAATTACATAAAACCACCGTAAGCAGTCTGGGGAATTTCAGTGGTGTCATTTCTCAAAGCAAACTTCAGTGTCCTTATTATAACATACAAATTTCTTGTAGATATATTTATTGGTAAAAAACAGACAACAGGACACTACAGCAAGCATGCTGCTCAATCTACTCACTAGCCAAATTTCAGTACCATCTTGAAGCACTCCACATATTTTAAGTAAACTGCTTCCCAGTTGGGCAAGAGAGGATAAGCATTCACTCCTCAACATTTGCATCAGATATCATGGGGTCAAATAAACCATATTATGCAGAAGTATCCCATTTATTTGAGTTTTTATGGGAGAAAAACAAGACTACTTGCCAGTGCTAAAATGAATCAGACCCCCAGAACAGCCTGACATTGCACACCTCTGCTCGCAATTACATCTGATGTGAGTACGATACGCACCTTGATGACCCCGGAGTCCGCACATAGTGGAATACAGTGTCCTGTTAATATGCTGACCCACATCAGATGGTAAGAATAAGCAGGTATATGTATATCAACAATGCATTAGCAATACTTATGAAGTCCATCTGTCCAGAGCTATTTCAGGGAATTTCCATATTTTACAGCCCTTCTAATCAGACGAGTCGCTGCTTTGCAAATATCCATGACTATGAGGCCAATGCCAAACTGATTGCCAGCGTATCTTTAGTACACTGGCCAGTTTCCATGAAGCAAAAGCAACAGATTCTAAAATATTATTGTCTGTCTCATCTGGATGTTCTATGATCTAAGTCATAAATCAAGGCCTTCGTACAGCTGCAAAAACAGGGCTCTCTCCATGTGATGCTTCTGAGTCTACAGCTTGTTATCCCATATTACTATTACACTACTGGTCACAACACTCATTTTGTGGGCCTAGTCCAGCCGTAGCAGTCTATGAAAATGGTAATCAGCCTGATCCATTCCGTCTCTCCACATGGTGCCATTCTGTTGATGCTATTTTCATGGGTTTGTGTTGATAGCTGCAAAATACTGTCTCCATCATCTCCCAGCCAATACACAAATTTTGCAATAGCCACCTTCAACTTATGATAGGAACTCTTTTCAGAAATTGTTCTGATGAATTTTCACTATCCCATTCTTTATTAACTCTATTAACAGCCTTTGCTAGCCACTTCAAATCCTGAATAAAAGACATAATAATATAGAGAAGCCTGGTGTATCAATTGCTAATTAAGTTGACAATCTTGGTCATGACAGGTTGTCAAAGAAGGATACTGAACTGAGAAGCTTTTGCTAAAATACCCAGTGCTCCACATTTATTAGGGATGAAGATGGTCTGCTCCTTAGCAACTGTTCCTTGCTTTAGACTTGAAAACGACAGTTAGAAAATTGGCACCTAATATAGTACAACATGTTAGGAAAAGAGCCTTTGAAGATCACAAGGGAAACTAACCATTAGCGCCTGGAATGTGAAGTCCCTCTGACAGACTTATAATATAGCTGCTGATTAATTTGTGTCTGCATTGCTTTTATTAGTAGTGACTAGCTACGAATACCAGTGATTAGAGCTGGCTGTGCTCACTCTGAATGAGCGAGATTTTAGTCAGCATCCATCCAGCTCACACCCTAATTTGTCTGTCTAGAGAACAAGATTGATTTGCGTCAGGTACAAGCCAGAGAGTAAGCTACTTTCAATAATGGAAGAGTATAAAGAAAGGATTTTGAACTCAAGTACGGCCAAGGTGTCTGGAGCTACCTGAAAAATATATGGAGGCAAAATTTATAAAGATAAGATACTACTACAACCTTGACAAAAATCAAATGAACAAGCAGCAAGGAGCTGGTGGGCAGCAATGTGAAGTATAAAATGTGGCACTAAGCGACATTAAAAAAAGAAATATAAACTTGCAAGAATCTGTATGTTCTTATTGCTAGTATATACAAAGATCAGAACAATCTTAACAAATGATCACAAATCAGTTAATCTCATGGCAACAGACACTTATATTCCTTTGATGTGATGATATTCCACAGTTTCTGCCTGCATACTGTACACCACATAGGCACAAAATCCAAGTTGACGTTGACTCAGGGATATTCACAATGTCATGAATTGGGAAATAATAGTATTTATCCTGGGAGATATACAGTGAGCTTACACAACCCTAAAGAATATACTCTTTTTTCTCCCTGAAATAGGTATCTTTGCTGCAGTCCAAGTCTGCCCTTTGCAACTTT